>BDUI01002701.1:45240-104568 GCA_002335545.1 Apodemus speciosus | reverse complement strand
CACACACACACACACACACACACACACACACACACACACACACACACACACACACTGAGGATTCCTGAATATGCCTCTTACTACGAGCTGCTAGCGAGGAGGATTTGATCCGCTGCACCAGGGCTCATGCCAGCGACTTGGCTGCCAGGTGCAGCTTTCCCACTCTCAGACACCCCCCCCCACAGGCCCCCACTGCACCTGCTCTTGAATGAGGCCAACTCCTAGCCAAGCCCAGGGCACAAGAAAGCTACACTAAGCTTTGGGGTTTTCTTGTCTTCCTCAGAGCTTAGAGGGGAAGCAGAACTGTGAATCTTGGAACAAAACTGCTTTTGATAATGCAAATTTAGTCTTGGTTAATGCAGACAGACTGTCAACTTCAGCAGTCAGGAGAAGGGAGGGGCTAACTCCTCATCTCAGAGACCAGGGAAGAATTTCAATAGAATGCTTCGACTTCCGAAATAAGACCACTCTATGCAAGCGGAGGCTTTCTCCCTTCCCAGGCGCCTGTGTAGCCCCCATGCTCTGCAGGTATGTCTCTGGGTGTCATGAGGACTCCTTGGGTGGATCATGGTGGCCTGGGTGGCAGGGGCGAGAGTCTTTAGGATTTGATGAAGTCCTCCCCACCCACCCTCTTTGGTCTAAGGGGATTTGGCGGTCTGTGCTGAGGGGATGGTCGGTCCTGAGGTCTGAATGAGGGTTGGGAGGCGCCTACTCCTTCCCTGGATAGTGTGTGCTTGTGGGCTGGCCTCCAGCTGCCATTTCTGTAGCTGCTATGAGGAAGAAATGTGTGTGTCTGTTTTAGTGTCTATGTGTACTATTGCTGTGATTTGGAAAACTGGCCCGAGGTCAGATGATTCGGTGGCTATAAGTCCTTTGTATTTCTTCTTGAGTACCAGGGCTGTTAACTATTTTACTAATGAGTTAAGTATAAAAATATCTATCATTTATTCAGGTCCAAATATTTTCTTGACAGTCGAGTATGTTTGTGTCCTCTGGGCATATTCAGCTGGATCTCTTTGAAAATCCTCCCAATTTGCAGATAGAGAAACTAAGTCTCAGGTTCTGGGGAAAGCAAATGCTTCAGACTACAGTCAGAAAACATCCAGGACTTTCCCCTGTTTTTCAGACAGAAGGCCAAGGGAGGGGATCTGTTCTGTTGTCACTCACTTGTCACCCAGTCGCAGTGCCGCTGTGGGTGATGATCCCCACCCTACCTCTTGTCCTCAGGGCTGTGATGCTGACCTCTCCACACAGCATGCATATATCCATTCCTACAGGCTTGGCTTGTTGATTATCTATGTCCTGGTCTGACCATCACCTCTTAGAGGGCAGAAATTCAATTGATAGTGATGTCCACCATAACCAGCCCTACATCTGGAACACCATAAGTAACTGGTCCACTTTCACTAACAAGTAGGTGCTATTATATACTCATGCTGTGTGTCCTGCTCAGCTAGACATGGTGATTCCCTGGGTTTAGGGGTCTTGGGAATGACCTGTGAGGCTTGAGGAGAGAGAACAGCACATGTTCGGGAAGA
This sequence comes from Apodemus speciosus, assembly GCA_002335545.1. Lineage (NCBI taxonomy): Eukaryota > Metazoa > Chordata > Mammalia > Rodentia > Muridae > Apodemus > Apodemus speciosus. The sequence goes on along the minus strand of BDUI01002701.1, from coordinate 103,030 downwards.
GGAAGCAGTGCGTGTTGCACCCTTAAGCCTAGCTAGGGAACACCAAAGCCATGGACTTGCTCTGGCCAGTCAAGGTGACCAGGAAGGGCAGAGAAGGGAGAAAGTTCAGATTCTATAAACGGATTTCTGGGGGCCACTGTCATGATCACGCTCTGGCTCCTGGAGAGAGGACCAACTGATAGAAGGCTTGTAGATTGAGAGGAAGTGAGGCAAATCCTGATGCCACCATTGCTAAGCCTGAGGATAGGCATGCACTGGGAGGATTGTGGTGGGCATGTGAGTTTGAGGGTGGACACAGGTGGCCCCAGCAGTTCCCTATGAACTAAGGATGAGAGCTCTCGGCATCTAAGTAAAGATGTCAGCAGTCCGTTGGCTCTGGCAACAGTCTGGGTTCAAGTGGGGGAMAGTCTGAATGGATGGCTAGGCTGGAGGTGGATGTTCCCTCTCATCCGGGACTTGTATAGAAAGCAGGGCTCTGGCTTTCTATCAAACGCCGCTTCTACCGTTCCCTCTTCTAGGCAGGCAGGGACCAGGCATGCTCACCACACACAAGAGTACACAAGAACTCAGCAGGTCAGAAATGGGTGACCAGAGAGACAGAAATGGGTGACCAGTGAGCAATGTACCAAGGCCTAGCTCCCGGTGGGTGGGGCCAGAGAAGCATGATCACATGCACTGGCTTCTCTCCTCTGGCCTCCAGGGCACGCAGACCTTCCCAGCAGGGCTGCATTAGCAGTGAGCCTCCTGCCATATGCCACCATGTTCTTTTAGGAGTGAACAAAGGGAATTTTACCTGCACCTTGGATAACTCAAGGAGAATTGAGATACTGCACCGGGGAAGGATTCTTGGTTCTCTAGTCTGTCAGCAATGACAGAAAATTCCCAAAACACCACTGGGATGATGCTGGGGGGGGGTGGGGGGGAGGAGAACTCCTGGTAGCCACACAGCCAAGCAACCTTCTTATGCTTGGCTAGCATAAGTGAGGAATTGGACCTGGGTTGAGCTCTGACCCATCATAGCCCAAATCTACCAGCAGTGACCTCTGCCACTGGTGGGGGAACTTTGACTACTAGAGGTGATGTAGGAATCACCTGCTAGGGTAGCCCTCACCTCCCCGTGGTGCTTGTCTGAGATGAAATCTAAGCTGAGACTCTGATAGTCCCTCTTCCTCCTTTCATGCCTGAGAGAGAGGATGAGTAATCAGAACATTTCCAGAGCTAGCGTTGTGAGGACAGGGTCTCTTACCCGAAGATCACATGTCCCCTCTCACAGAGAGACATTGCAAGGAAAATGTTATATTCTGTGTAATTTATCATGTTTGTGGAGACAGTAGCAACAGAGATTAAGCCATTCTGTTGTACAACTCCCGAGGCAGTCAGTGTTAACTACTTGGTCTTTCTGTCCACACTATGATCCTTTCATGAAGAAACACACACATATATACATTTGCTTACATGCATATACTTGCTCTTTAAACATTAATGCTAACGCAACTCCATTTTTCTCTACATTTCTTTGCTTTCTACTTAGAAACCTATCAGAAGCAGCCCCCAAGCACGCAGAGAGATCAGGCTCATGTTTTTAATAGCTGCATAATATTTAGCAGTTGGAGTGTATCTTAATTTAGTCAACCAGACATCTGGATTTCTTCCCACTTTTTTTCTGCAACAATTAACACTGTGAAAAATATCCTTGCACACATGTTGTGGAAGAGCTGCACTTTTTGCTTACAGCGAGGCGTCCCTGAGGCTGCGAACCCCTGTTCAGCTTCTACTCTAAGCTCCTTACAGTGATCCACAGCTGCAATTTGTAATTTGGACATACCTGTATGTCGCCTCCTGTAAATGTCTTAGTTCCGACCCCAGCTTCCCCCACGACTACCTTCAGACTCCTGTAGCCTTGGTACACACTCCTCTCTCAGCCAGAGAAATAGTCAGTAGTTCCTGACCTAGTATTCCAGCAGGAGCCTGTAGAGGCCTCGCCCTGCCCCCATTTACCTACCTTCACAGCCTTTGCTCTGTTGATAAGCCCATCATCCTGAGAGCCTCCTATGAGTAGATCCACCTTCACCGGCAGAGGACTCCTCAACCTTCTGGATGGAAGTTCACGCAGGTACTGGCCATCAACCACAGGGCTCCAGTAATGGAAAGGACCACTCACAGCCAGGAGCTGCAGGGTGAGAAAGAAGGCCATTACTTGCGTGTGTTTTAGTTTCCCTTAAGAAAACTAAAATCTCGGTGTTGGCTGTGCAGTTGACGTTGACAATTGTAGCAAAGAACTAATGGTTCTGAACAGGGACAGGGACTAGAAAGGCCTCTGTGAAAATGCAAGATGGAACCTGGTCCTTCTTTACCTCTGGAGCCCCATAATTCTGCCTCATAGTGCCTCACAATGGATGTCTTTTGCTTCTCTGAGTGGACTCTAAAACATGAATGTTCATGTCCTATCTCCAGCTGCGCCCTAATGGAAAGCAAGGGTCAAATGAACAGGACAGCAGGCAAGGAGGACATCCTGTGACAGTGACAGTGGCTAGGCAGCAAATCTCCTCTCAACAATGCTTAGCCCCAAGGAGACCCTCCCAGAGCCCCTTGGCTGAAACAGCAAGAGGTTCCCAGGGACAGGAAGAAGAAGAAGAAGGGCTTAAAGTCAGTGTCTGTAGCAGGTGATACTAAACAGCATAGCCCATATAGGTAAAGATGAGGACTAGCCTTGGTCCACATGTTAGGGTCAAGATTCATGATGAGGATCAAGTCTGCTTATGCCTTCTTTACCAATGTCAGAGGCAGCCAGAAACATAGGCTGAGATTGAGGTCTTTACTGGTAGAAACGGATGCCCAGCTGTTCATCTAAGGGTCTGTGACATGACTTTGTGTCTCTATGATCCTAGCATGGGGGTGTGACCCTTCTCAAGTTCTATTTCATCTCTCAACTCTATCTCCATTGTAGGTTCCACATTGTACATAAGACATCCAAATGACAGAGACACGTATCTTTTGTCAGTAGCCTTGTATGTTCCTTTGTAGCCTGTGGCTCCAGCAAGGACTGGGACACAGGAGACAAGTTTATCTTTAGTTGGTTATGCACTGAATGTGTAGCTTGTTGGAGACGATCATCACATCTCGTTGTTAGGCCTTGGCCTTCCATTCGTAAAGACAAGAGATTGCCCCCTCCCCCCACACACACCTGTACACCAGCACCCACCTTGGTCTGAGCATCATTGAGGATGTTGGCAGGCTTCTGGCGGAGGCACGCTACCACTTCCTGGATGGATGAGGTAGGGCATCCAACCTCCTTTGCCAAGGCTGCAGCTTGCTCTTGGGCCCTATCTGAGCTGATAATTGCAGCTGGGGACAGTGCGGAGCCTCCCTGGAAAAGAAAGAGCAGGGGTCGGGCTGTATAGCTTTGGCTGCTGCTTAGGACGCTCAGGTCTTAGTAGAGGTCTGTAGCTTCTTTCATATGCAGACACATGGGATCCTTTGATAGCTAACATGCATGAATGTCAGGGTTGGCTTACACTGAGCAGCATGCTTGTGTGAACTTGGACAGGTCAGCGCAAACCTTGGTTTCCTTATCTGTGAAGTGAGGGTCCCGGTCTCGCTGTGCAGCTAAAGAAGTGTATTGAGGTCAAGGGTGATAGTTCTGAATACAGATTGCAAAAGCTTCTGGTTAAAGCACTGTGCAAGATACAGCTACCTCCTCTCCAGGGAGCTTCTTATATAGCAAGGTTTCCTGATTCTAAGATGTAGTTGAATGTGAACATAGAGGCCCCTGGAAGACACCATCATTCCAGGTTACAAAGAGGGTATATAAGGCAGAGAGAAGTTGGTACCTGGTCAGACATACAACCAGACAGGGAGTGCCCAGAGCTCAGCAATCCTGTCACTGAACCTCTGCAGGTTACTCAGCATGAGTATGAGGACTGTGCACTTGGGATCATTTCTCTAGTGGTCAAACTTCTCTGAGACGCCCGTTGTTAATAAGAGGCACACCGGGGACCTGAGCACAGTGGTCAAGCACTCAGCCACTGTGAGGCTCCTGATGGGAGAGTGTTATACCTATCCCATCTTGATGTCTGGTTCTTAGTCCTTGGGGGCGGGGGCTGTGACCAGAGCCTGCGGCCAAATAAGCAGTGGGAAGACCATCTGAGGAACAGGAAAGTATGCAGGGTGGGCAGGAGGAGGGCTGAAAACCTAGTGGCTATATATATATAGCCTGATGACCAAAGCCTTCCCAATAGCTCTGAACTGTACAGATAAGGCCAGGGAGCCTGGGCTGCAGACACAAGATAGCGTGAGGCAGCAGAACGGGGTTTTGACCTTTACTGTGTTCTATATTCTAAACTCAGCCTGCTGGTGCCTCCTGCAAGACGTGCAAAACAGACTCCTCTAAGCATGGGCATCTACAAACAAGAGAGGATCTGCTAGACTCCTCATGAGAAGCAACAGAGGTGCAGGTCAAACTCGTAGCCAGGCAGGGCATGGAGGGCAGTTGACCTTGGTAATGAACCACCGTGGGTGACTTATCGTGAGTGTGAGTCCCACACCCTTGACTTACTTCTGTAACACCAAGTGGCCAGCTGTTTTTGAAAAACCACTTGCTATGTTCTCATAACAGAACGGTACCCAACCCGGAGCTATCCACACTGCTGCACAGCATTCTGTGCTGCTAAGTGTGGGGGTGGGGTGGTGGCAAGTGTCCCCAGCAGTGGTTGTGTCAACCTTTCTACAGCAGTGGCTCTCAACCTTCTTAATGCCGCAATCCCTTAATACAGCTCCTCTTGTTGTGGTCACCCCCAGCTATAAAATTATTGTTATTACTACTTCATAACTAATTTTGCCACTGTTATGAATAGTAATGTAAATTCCTGTTATGCTGATGATTTAGGCAACCCCTGTGAAAGGGTCGTTTGACGCCCTCCCCCCAAAGATCATGACCCACAGAGAATCAGTGGCCTACAGGAATGCCTGAGAACGTGAGGATTTCAGGGTGGGCCTCTGATGTTTTCAATATTTCTGCTAGCTATAAATAGCTGGGGTTCTTGATATGTGGAGGAAGTGGGTAAAGGCGTGGGTTTCACTGACACTGTAAGATAGCTTAGAGAACTTTCCTCTCTCTTTGTGTTGTGATCAATCTTTCTGAAACCTTGTTCTTTGTGGAAAATCAGCAGTTAAACAGGCTCTCCTCAGTTAGGGGCATTTGCTAGGACTTACAGCTGGTGGTCCTTGAAATGAGCCTGGGAAGAAAAACCTGAGCTCAGAAGACAGGGAGCAGACCAGAATTCCAACTCTGTCACTCTGATGGTGACATTCAGAAAGTGTGACTTCAATGTGCCCAAGAAGACTCCCTCTCACACCGTCCTTGTGCAACAGAGGCACATATATATATATATATTTTGTGACAATCTTGCTGCCCCAGGTGTGCCCCGATGGCCTTGCCTTAAGGATCAATGTTCTTATGCAGGAATAGAGTCTTGAGAGGTCTGCCCTATCTCCTTCCTATGTCTCAGTTCCCCTTTATGTGTATCTTCGCTGTGCGGTAGAAACTCCACAGGGAAGGTAAAGCTGGGAAAGCCACGCCCACTTCCTCACCAGTCAGCACCAGGCTGCACCGGCTGTGGCAGAAGAGTTAGGCAGCACTTCTGTGCATCATATTCGAAACAGCCCATGAATCCTCACTCTAGAGGTGTCAGGAAGTTGGCAGAGGTGGGACAAACATGGGGCATATCTCAGGCAGCCACCCACAGCTCCACACTTTCCACGATACGCATTAGCAGGCTTGCCTAAAACCTTGGTCCCTGGCTGTCTCTGTGAGAAGCAGGGCCAATACCTAGTAGGAAGGCCCTGCCTTAGAAACAGACTGGGGTTTTAGTTCCAGTGTGGCCAGCTATTTTGTCAGTTCCTGTGAAATATAAGACAATGATGCAAAAAACCTCCTACTGTAATCAGCATACAGCGAATGTGAATGCTAATTATCATCAGGAGTGGAATTAACTATTGGTTTCTTTCCCATAATGCAATGTGTAATCCAGCTTCCTGCTGAGAGGAAGCAGATATGTGATTCCACAGCATTGCAACACCCTGAGGAGCACAGCTAACTCCCACTGGGTTATGGACTTCAGTGAATTCAGCCACTCAAGAAGGATCCACCTAAAAGTATTTTAAGTCTGATTTTATGTAGAGTCTTACGTCCTCAAGCTGTGGAAGAGATACAAGGGTTTTCAAAGTACAGACTGTGCTTATCAGTCTACACACCAGAGTGACCCTCTGCTATGGGGATCAGGCAAAAGGCTAGAATTCTTACGCATTGATAACTCCAGGGAGGGGGTGCAGGGCATCTGTATGCCTGAAGAACTCTGCAGAGAGGCAGGACTTGAGAAGACTTTGAGGAAATGAGCAGAAAGGAGCCCTGGCTGATGACTACTCCTGAGGACTGTCAAGGATGGCAGATAGGTTGGGAATGTTGAAGAAAAAACCGTGGTCTAAAGACCCCAGCATCCATGTAAAGAGCTATGTATGTGCTAAAGGAGGGCGGCAACATACAGAATGGATGGGGATAGAAGTGGGCTTTCTAGGAGGAGGAGAGGACTCTGCATAGAAGATGTTGAGAAGCAAAATCAGAAGACAAGTCAATGACAGCCAAGTGAGAGGGTTCTCCATGAGCAAACGAGATCTAGGGTGCAGGGCAGGCTTCTACAGCTACAGGAAGTCCTCCAGGGCTTTGGAAAGACTACTGTAGGTGTTTAGTAATATCACTGCCCACATCTGCACATGGTCACACTGAAATGGCTTGAGCACACGGCAGACCTTTGAGCAATGATAGACTATGAGTGCCTCAGGGATGTGGGCTACTGAAGGCAGAGCAGTGAAGTGATTTTTCTACCACTGGCTAGAGCTGTTTGTAGAACACCCATTTCCTATTGACGTGTAGGGCAGAAGTGAACTGGGACAAAGGGCAGGATTCTGCTTGCTCCTCTTACTGCTACAGGAGCTAGAGGAGCTGGAGATGCTGAAGGAGCTGGAGGAGCTGGAGGAGCTGGAGGAGCTGGAGAAGCTGGAGGAGCTGGAGAAGCTGGAGGAGCTGGAGGAGCTGGAGGAGCTGGAGGGAGCATCTGAGGCAGGAACTCAGCCCAGGCTCCTGAGTGGTCCAGGGATTCTGAGTGGAGATCAGAGGCAGAGAGTGTGTCTACTGCTCCATGTCCTTCTTTTCCTGGAAATGCACCCAAGCCTGAGCCTGTCACTCAGGACATGGAATTGGGCATGCTTCTGGGAGGCGAGGAGAACCTGGAGACAGACCTAGAAACTGTTGCTTTAAAGAGACTTTTAAAAATGGTTCCTATCCAAGTCTGGGATGCCGTTATCTTGTATGCCTTTAACCCAGAGTTATCTCTTTGCTTGATTCCTGGGACCATGAGTCTTACTGAAGTCTGCATCATTTCAGTTTTTGGCAAAATCTTAACAGGAGTACTGACAATAGTTAATGTAACTCCCATCTTGAAACTATAATCTACCCAGTCATAGATCACTTCTCTTTTCTTCTTCTTTGGAATCAGCGTTCTTGGTTTTACTTCAGCTATGGAACTTGGGTAGGTAGAGTCAAGGTATGGCTTGCTATTTCTCAGTGTCCTTTGCCTGTCAGATGGTACTGAGCTACTATGGTCCTTCTAATAGGAACAGAGTGGTAACTGAATGCAAGCCAAAACCAAGGGCACTTTTGTAAGCAGAAATTGAAGGTGACTAAGTGTGCATGTACGTGCGTGTACATGTGCATATATTCACATGGGAAGTGAACGGCTTTCAGCTTTCATAAGCGGCCTCTTAAGAGCTGGGGCATTAATTTATGTACATTTTTATTCTGTGATCTCTGCAACAACCCTCTGCATATTAGCAACCCCTACCCACTTTTCAGATTGGGAGAACACAGTCCCGAAGGAGGAGGTGATGTCTATGAGATCTTGAGACTTGTAATAACAGTCCAAGTAATAAAGCCTTTTGCTTTCCCCATGGTCTATCACCTCCCACTAAGAACAGCCCCACCTTATCACAGCACTTTGTGAAGTCTCATTCTCATTTTGAGTGGCTGACATGTGTCAGCCAATAAGGAAGAGGCTTACGAGGGTTGTCAGAGAGCAGGGAGATGATATGGGATCTTTCCTCCCCTGTGTCAGTCAGGAGTGCATGAAGGAGGCCAGACTTACATGGGGTTCTTCATGACTGCAGACTGGGAAGGATGCGAGGACAGAAGAAGACTGTCCTCTGAAGTCTCTTTGCAAATCTTTACAACTTCTCTGCATTCTGCTCAGTTCCATTAGCTACGGAACCTCTTCTAAATACCCCAGACCCTCCTTAGAAGAGAAGCAAATACTGCTTATTTTGATGTTCTTCGGTATATGTCACACTTCATTCCTAGAATTTTCATAGATTCACAAAGAGCATCAAAGATGTTTAATAGCTTCCTGGTACTCAGCAGAAGAGGCTGAGACCCAAGTATTCTGATTCCAGTGTGCTTTACCATGACAACGCACTGCTCCAGTAGATGGCAGGATCCAGGTGAGATTCATAGGCAGTCTGCTCCAACTCTTCACCCTATTACCTGCCCACCCCCCAACATTGCATAGATATTTCAACTTTGCCAATTCCTGTACTCCCCACCCACTCATAAACGGCCAGTTGTAGGGTTTCACCAGCGCCTTGTAATTTCAACAGTGTCACTGACTTCATGAACTGTCATTGCAGTTGCAATCAGAAAGGCCTTTATGCCATATTTTAAAAGCGGATACCAGCCTATAGTGCAGCTGATCCTTTCCATAGTGGAGCAGTCATTTGCACATGTCACATAAATGAAACTACAAGTAAATGGTATGGCTAAGGCCACCGATGGCCACTTCACAGGCAAACAAGTGGTGAGATGGAACGAAAACCCACAGGAGCAGGATCTGGGTGAGGGGACAGGTTCCAACAAAAGTCTCAAAGACCCCAGTGACCCCCTTCCTGGATGTTCCTTTTGTTTGGAAGTGGGCATGAGTAGTGTGGGCTTTGCCTGTCTGGAATCGGATTTGCATCTATCTCGTTTCTCCATGTCTCAAAGACTTGACAAAACACATTTTGCGTTCTGTTAAACATGTCATGTTTAATTGGCTCCATCACCTTCTGATTGTCAGAATGCATTTAAGTGCATGGCAGTTAAAAATTACTGACTTTCCAGACCAAGGCGTCACACTTGAAAAATGCTATCTTAATGACAGCTGAGGTGAGATCTGCACCCCATCATAAAGAGGACTTGAAGTACAACCCAGAGCCTGCTGCCACTGCTGCCAAAGCGCACTTTCTCCACAATATGGTCCTGCACAGCCCTTCACAACTGATTTCAGAACAAGAAGTTAGTAAATTACTCATGTGGAGCTGAGAACCACACACTAGTGGGTTTAATTGAGCAAGGACTGAAGAACAGGATTCCATTCTAGTGAGTCAGGGTACTTCTGCAACCCTCCTGAGCAGAGGGGGCCACGGGGAAGAGCTTCTACTTTTTTCCTTTGCTGAGGAACTACAGTCCCAGGAGTCTTCTTGCAAAGACAGTGCTTGATGACACATGTGGGTTTGGAAACGGTTTGCAGTGGGTGAACTCAGATCTCCCCACAGACCACTTCTCTAACTCTAAGCCAATTTCAAAGCAGAACTAGCACCTCCTAAGAAATGGAACTGTCTACCCGTCCCTACATGGGAAAGACAGGCTAAGAGGACATAAATACAATGCTCTTGTTCCCTAGGCACAGTCTCTTTTCCTCATTCACTCAGTGGATACTTGTGGGTCAGCCATTCAGTGTAGGTTCAGCAGCTATGTTAGGCTCACTGCCTGCAGTGTCCATGTATCACACCCACTTTGGTTCTTCCAAGGGTCCAGAGAAAGAGGGGCTTTGGTGTTTTATAGCACACTAGGAAATTTATGTTTCCCCATGAGTACTCAGGGTCTGTGAGAGACTTGAAGTCTGCACAAGGTCATACAGCCCTACCTTTAGCTTTCTGGACTCTATCTCTTGACTTTGACTCCTGTGTTGCAAGTAGAGATCCCAAGAGTATCAAAGAGGGAGTTTTCACTTCTGGTTAGGGGAACTCTTGAGATCTACAGGTACAGGTGAGCTCTCGGCAACCCAGGATGACTATATATCTGCAGGAGGCACAACATCCCCACAGGCAGGAAAGGCATCTAAGTGATTTTGAACTGCCTAACCAAGTACACTAGTAGGTGATTCTTTTCACGCGAGGGATGCTACCTGGTTCTTAAGCTTGGATTCCTCATCATCGATTTTTCCCAACATTTATAGGGAAAGAAGGAAAATAAACCCTGAACTTCCCAGACTTGGGACCTACTGATAGTCTCACATACCTGCCATGAAACAGCAAATTGCTTTACAGCATACCTCTTGCTGACCCTAAAGCCTTCAGGAGAACTGAATCCAAAGAAACCAGCTTTGAATTGTTTCAGTTAGGAGGCTGCCAGCTCCAGCTGGGGATTGTGGCAGCTGACCCATGACAGGGTATCTTGTCCCCTTAGCAAGGGTAGAAACCACACTGCCCCACTTCAGTGAGTGATCCTTGGCTCACTTGTGGCTAACAGCTTGCTGTTTCCCTGTGGCAGTTTATCTGTGTAACTGATAGCTAATTAATTTGCAAAGCCCTCTGGAAATCTGACACAGATGAGCCGAGTGTCTTTGTGGACCTAAATTGTGACCTCTTGAGAGGTAGCTGTCATTTGTTAAAACAGCTCAGGCTGGCTGACCACACACTTATCTTGAGACTCCTGGAAGGCCTACACCTATTTTTAGCTTTCGTGCTAACTCCAGGCATTAAGGACCTGGAAGGCATCTGCACTGTATGGATGAAATCTAGCCTTATCCTGCTAACTCTCAGTGCACTGTAGAGCTGGAGTCCAGGAGTCTTCTGGGCTGTTCTCCAGCTCCCTCCCTACTTACATCTGCTTTTAGTCTATAGATTTTAGCAGGTGACCCTGTCTTCTTGACTAGATTATAAATGCCTCAAGGACAAAGATGAGTAGATCTATCCCATCTTGCTGTCCACTCTCAGTGGGCATGTAAGTTTGTGCTCCCACCTAGTGTTCAGCATCAGGGAGTGACCCATTTTATGTTGGATCTGGGTAATTGGGAGGAACATTTTACCGGGTGTCCCTTGTGGACAAGGCCTCATGTTTCTGGTACATGGAGCTGAGCACACATAGTGCCTAGCATAGACTGAGTGCTACAAAAGGCTGGTGAATGAGTGAATGAATCTCAAAATAATAAATAATAAATGATAGTGTTCTCATACTTAGTGGATTAGGGGACGATGGTGGATACACTTCTGAGGTACAGGGTGGAAGATAGTCTACAGAGGGTATTCAGGGCACTGCCAGGGCAGAAAAGAGGCCTTTGAGGTAAATTAGCATGATTTTCCTCTGTAGAACCTCTGCCTTCCCACAGGCTTTGACCCTGTGGAGTCTGAGTTCAGGACTGGGATTCTATTCATTACTTGTGTCCCTCTGCCATTGATGTTCCTCAGACTTCCCTGGTCACAACAGTTTTTCTTCTCTATGAACCTCTCACCCTGGCTTGTTCTGAGGCTATCTGAGCCCTAAAGTAACAACTCAATGACCCCCGCATATGCTTCCTCCCCAACCACTACTGCCTGAGGACCTCGGCCTCACAGCTCACCGTGTCTCTTTTAGAGCAGCACTGCAAATGTGGGCTGACCTCTAGGTCTCCACCGATGGCTCTGGTAAGCAAGGCTCGGGAGGGCAAGGCTGCCACTGGCTTAACAACCGGGCTGCATCCCAGTGACTGGATGGGAAGGAATGCCAGTGACAGGGATGAATTCATTCAAGCAGGAGGGGCTCTGCAAAAGGTGCTAAAAAGTTGTCCCCTCCCCCACTTCTGCCTCTCTGAATGTCCCTCCCTCCAGAGCTCTGTCACTCCTCGGTGCATGTGGGGGAAAGCCCCACTGCAGCTGATTCCATTTGCTTGCTCTTCCTCACCGAGGCCACTTCTACAAAGTTCTTACACCATCTGCCTGTAGCTTCCCAGCATGCTCTGCACAGAGCTGGCTTTTCACAAGCCAGCTGAATCTGTCTAGTACACAGCAAGTACTAAATTTAGATGCTGCCCCACTGTTTGTAATTCATATTTGCAAAGGACACCCAGCAAGGTTTCTAAATGACTGTCTTGAGTTTCTGCATTGGACTCGTTGGGTGGGGTCCTTGGGACACAGGCCCCAGACTCTGCTCTGGCTCTGTGGGGACTAGCTGTGGACTGTGGGGGAATCACTGAACTCTATGAGGGGGTTTAAACGTTGGAAATGGGAATGGCGGAGAGCAGCTTTCAGGCACTCCTGCCTGCCATTTTTTCTCATTAGAAATAGGCTTCTCCCCCACCCAGCAGCACGGCCATAGGTTTCCCTGCTACAGACTCACACATTATGAAATGATATTTACTGCATATATAACAAGAGTTTATGCAGAGACACTTCATATTCTAATTTCAAACCATGGGAAAACGTGTGCAGAGAGCAATGTGTGCACACTCAGTCTTCTGAGTCTTCCTGGAAGTTGCCTAACTCTCCCCCTTCCCCCTTCCTCTTGAGTATATTTGTTTTAGTGAACTGTTTTAGAATGATATGTTCCTACATAAATGTCAGCACACATGTTCCCTGGGAACTAGAACCTTCTTCCATATGGCTTTCTATCATCATTGTGTCATAGGACACAGACCTCCTTGTGACAATCATCTGTGTCTAGTGTGGGCCTGGGTATCTCATCCATTTGACAGATTAAAACATGGAGGTCTCCAGTTAAAATGACTTCTGCTATGCATAGGAGTAGCTGTCTCTTGTCTTTGGTCCTGGGCAACTGAAACTGGCTTATAACAGAGTACAGCTCCAGGGACTGCTTTGGGTCCCTTCTGTAGTGGCACAAGAGAGCTGTAAAAATGAAGAAACTCTGGGAAAGAAAAGCTGTAGTGAGCTATCCTCAGCCTCCTTGGGCCCAGTAAGCTCTGGGGACACAAATGGGCAAATTCATAGCTTCATCTGCCTTTTAATTAGAAAAAGAGAGGGAAAGGAGTGTGTTTCTATAAGCCCTGGCCATTTACAATCAAGCTGGCTATATTCTCGAGTGCTTTGTAAAGGAATTAATCCGTCCCTTCTCTCCCCCGTCGTCCTTGTAGAGAGAAGTCAGCCTTGCGCGGTTAGTGAAAACAGGAACCTGCCCTCCTACCAGCCCCTTGCCTTTGCCTTCCTTGTTTGAGCAGAGGAAGTGTGAGGCCCTATAGCAACTACAAGTCTGCGGCCGATAACATGGGCTTTGCCTGCACTCCCTCCGGATCCTGTGTTAGCCTGTGTGCTGCCTGCGGCAGCAGCAGCTGATGGAGAGCTGGTGATCCTGCACCCATTGACTCTCCACTGCCAGCTCCCAGGAAAGGCCATGTTCTGCGTCTGAAGGTATTTGGGGAACTGTGGCTGGGACAGGGACAGGAGAAACTTTATGAGCCCTCTGGAGTTACAGTTGTTAGGGCTGGGCTTTGGGGAGCTAGAGAAGGACCCCTGAAACTGAGCAGGGAAAAGTCCTAGCGAAGAATTGCCTCAGCACAGTGATTGCTCAGAGGATGCTGAGAAAGTGCATATAAAGAAAACGGTGCGGTGCCAGGTGGGTGGGCAGCCTATTTTCCTGCCAGTAGCAGTCTGACTCAAGAAACAGCTAGGATGTGACAGCTATGTCACCTTGAGCAAGTCATTTAAACCACTGTAGACCTCTGTGCTCTCATCTATGGAATAGAAACAGTGCTGCCCAGATCACACAGAGGTTGGTTAGATGAACTGAGGTAGCATATGTACATGCCCAACATAGACCCAGATACACAGTAGGTGCCCAGAGAGGGCCATCAGCCAGCCATATGTCTCAAGGTGCCTTGGATGACAGTAGCAGGGTCTTGCAGAGCTGGTAGTTAGAATCTTCCTGGACAAAGGATACAGATAATTGACAATTATCTAAGCAGGAAGTAGGCAGATGGGAGAGGGAGGGTGAAAGAGAAGACCAACATGCAATGCATATAAATTCTGAAATCATGAAATTTTATAAATGAATGAAATGTTGGAAATTCAGAATTTCCTAAGAGATGTGCCATGGTGCATGTTATGTGGGTACTGAGAGAAACTGGTATCAGAACAACCTGGGCTGAACCTTCAGAGTGGCCTGCTTGGGAAATCTGAATGGTATCTGAACAGATACCTGCTGTGCAGAGTGACTGTGTTAAGTATAATACTAAGTTACTTTCCGTGAATCTTCAGAACATTACCATAAGTCTACGGTAGTTCTTTGCTTTTGACTAGTGAAAAAGGAGGCTCAGATGGGAGATACGAGAAGCTAGGAGCTCTAAGGACCTTCACAGGGGAAGAAAGAGTCTTGTGAGTGCAAAGGACTAAGGACAAAGGTCTGGTTGCCAGTGGTGCTTTTGTGTTTTACACCCCATAGTTTGTGGATTGTCCAGATTGTTTCTAGAAGATGCTGAGTTGCAAGACTATTCAACTGAGCCGTGTTCCAGTGGGAGGTATGGGCGTTCTGGCAACTTCTGCTGGAACATATTTTCCAGTTACCGGATGCTATTCAAGATCCTTGGCATACTCTAATAGTGTAGTGATAATTTGTGGGACAGGCACACTGACATCTACTTGGATAGCTGCTTTTTAAACAGATCTAGGATTGGAGTACCTAGGAAGGCATTTCTGCCACCAAAGGACTGTGTGAGTCCGGGCAAATTCCTTTGACTCTCTCTCTCTCTGAAAGTCTGCTTATTTTTTTCCTTTATCAGAAGAAGCTTAATTTCTGTGATGTTTTTAAGAAGTGCACATTATATGCGACATGTAGCTAAGTGGCTATTTTAATACCAGTCCTAGCCAGGGGAAGCCTGCCTAATTACACAGACATTCCCAGCAGAAAATGTCTAGCAGTATTAAATATGGTGAGGTCAAACTTCAAAGCCAAGACATGGGACTCCCTCTCTTTTTCTAAAGACAAATTTATGTTGTTGCTCCACTGGACAGAGAAGAGCCTCAACAGTGGGTGTCTATCTCAACAAATGGAACCTGTTCCTAACAGAGAGAAACCTCTCTGTCTCTCTGGTCTGGGGTAGCTGCGGATGACAGAATGTCCTTAAGCTCATAAGTTACTTATTTCAGACCACCTTTATCTATCTTCTGTGCTCATAGAGATGGCTGAGTGGTAATACCTTATTTCCTATTAAGTAGGAACTTGTTTATTGCAGTTCTGCCATGACCTTGGATTGAAAAGTCTCATTAAGAGTCTTCAGCAAACCAGACCAAACCATTTGTTAGTCACCTGAGGGGTGGGCATATGAGTACCTCTCATTATAAGTGTCTGTCTTCCCATCCATCCATCATCCACCAACCCATCCATTGACCAACCCATCTTTCTATCCACCCATCCATTCATCCTTCCTTCCTTCCTTCCTTCCTTCCTCCCTTCCATCCATCCCTCCACCCACCCATTCATTCAGCCACTCACATGTCAACCCACCTACCCTATCATGTATCCATCCATCCATCCATCCATCCATCCATCCATCCAGCCAGCCAGCCAGCCAGCCAGCCAGCCAGCCAGCCAGGCACCCATCCTTCCACCTAGATATATGTCTGTTCCCTCAGTACACACACACTGGAGTCATAGCATGTGGCTGACTTCCTTCCTCTCTCACCCCAAACGTCTGAAAAAGAATTAAGTATATCATGTCCCAACCACTTCCTCCCATCCCAGAGCTATTCAGGAAGGAGCATTTTTGACTACAGCAACTACAGCTACAGCTACAGCTATACATGGGGTCTCAAGGGCAGTGTCTTACTTCTGTTGTTAGCCTTGGGGAGTCTCAATTCTCTAAGCAGCAGACAACCTAGAGCTGTACTACAGAGCTGGGTATATGTGGTGGGCAGATGAAGTGGTGGAGACTCAGAGATTCTCAAAGGAAAGTGGCAATTGTCTGCTCGCTGGGGTTCCCTACCCTAAAAGCAGATATCTCTCACATCAGACCAAGAATTTTACGTTCCTAGCAGAGTTTACATCTTCGTTCATTATACTTGATTATTGTGCATGGATCAGGCACCAGACACATGAAGGATCATACTTTTCTTTTTAGTTGAGAGTACTTGCAGCTATCCTCAGAAAATTGCTCTTGGGTGATATTGCTTCATGCCAATTCCTAATGCTCAAGGGTAACAGAGGTGGCAGCCAGCTCTGAAGGCAGGTCTGGGTTCACTACCTGCTCCAATTTCTGAGCAGCCCACTAGTACAAGATAAGTTGAGCAATTTCTTCGGTCTCAGTTTCCTGAAAAATGCCAAAGGTCTGAGTAAAACATGCCACATGGATTTGTGGAGGTCAAGAGAGATGGTATTTTGAATAAAGAGACATCAGAGACGTCCTCTGTGAATGTTCACTCTTGCCCATAACCTCTCTTGCTGTGGGTTAGGCTTCTGAAACTCATAAGCACCCGCCTCAGCCTGTGATAAGCACAGGGTGTCCTCCATCTGGTCTGCCTACTTTTTATGAAGCAGCAAATGGCCTCTCAAGGAAGGATAGTGGCTTGCCCATCACCTACTCTAGCTGGCCCACTGTGGGTGCTAAAGATGTAATGTGTGGAAAGTAAAATTTAGGGGAAGCTGGTCTAACTCATCTTCCTGACAGGATTGCAGTCACCCTGCAAAACAGTGATTTCAAAACAGAGTGAGTCTATAGTACTCTGAGCCCCAAAACCAGGTCCCTGGTTAGGTACTGTGCCGTGGGAATTGGCCTCCCGTGGTCAGACCAGCAGGTCTCCGCACCTTCTGCAGGGGTATCTCAAGGAAAACAAGTTCACAAAGCACTGGCATGCTCATTTTCTTGGATCAACATGACTGACAGAGTTAGAGTCAAGAGTGAGTAAAAGTATGCCCTAAACATCGGTCCCTGACTTAGGCTCCGCACTTGTCAGTTGAACTCTCCGGGCACTGAGTAAAACAGAGTACTTTGAGCATAATGGAGGCCTTCCATACAGTGGCTGCTCATTGAGCTCAGGGTCTCCTGTCCTTTGAAAACTAAGGAGGAGTATGTCTGCAGGCCGGAGGGCTTCCATATAGACTGATAGGACGTAGATTTGTTGATTCGTTGGTGGGAGCGTAAAACTGTCCAGCTGATATGCAAAATCAATATGGAGCATCTTCAAAATAAATAAATAAATAATAAATACATAAATGAATAAATAAATACATGTAGAATTATACCTCACCTGAGTGTGGGTCCAAGGACTCCAAGTCAGCAAGCAACATGGATATCTGCATATCCATGTTTACTGCAGGAGTACACACAATGGTCAAGACAAGGAACGAGCCTAGATATTCTTCAAGAGAACAGTGACAAACACGTCGTGGACATCCACCCATCCGTCCACATAGCCTACAGTTTCATTCAGCTATGAAGATGAATGAGAGTATGCTATTTTTGGAAAATGGAACTTGAGATCAGTATATTAGCAAAATAAGGCAGACTCAGAAAGATAAATATTATGGTTTTTCCCTTTTGTGTAACCTAGATCTCTCTCTCTCTCTCTCTCTCTCTCTCTCTCTCTCTCTCTCTCTTTCTCTCTCCCCCCTCTCCCCCCTCTATTCTTCTCTCCCCCCTCTCTCTCCCTCCATCCCTCCCTCTCTCTCTCCCTCTCTCCATCTCTCTCTTACACACACATATGTATACCCACACATGGATATATACATACATATATATATATATATATGTATATATATATACACACACACACACACACCCATATACATTTGCATGCCATGAATGTAGAGGGGACAGTAATTGGAGAAAGGAAAGGGTCTAAAGACAGTGGAAAGGAACATGAGAGGGTAACAGAAGTAAATATGGTCAAAGTACATGATATACATCAATGGATGCATTATGAACCAATCATGCTGTATACTAAATATATGCTAGTGAATTTTCATCAGTTTTTAGGCTGTTGGTTTCAGCTGCCCAGAGCTCACTGGTACTGCTGGGAGGTCCACTGGGCTTACGCATCCAAGGATGTCATGGTGTGACATTTTACATCACAGAAGTTATCTAACATTTCAAACTAGAGAATTTCTCAGCACTAATTGATTAAGATGGCCAGGCCAAAGGCACTGTAGCTTTTGTTTTATCTGCTTCTGATCTCCTTGAGGAGTATGTTCTGGGGCTGAGAGAGGAAGAAACAATGCAGAAATCAATCAGCAATGGGACATTCAGGACCCAACACTCAGCTAACAGCGTAGAGTAAGTGTCCAGTTGGGGCAGCGCCCGGAGCAGTCCCTTAACTGTGATGGTTGCCCTGGACTCTTGTGGGAGCGCATCTGTCTGAGTCCTACTTGACCTGAGATCCTAGCCAGGCTGAGTCATAATGAAGGGGCCATTATCTGTGCATATTACATTGAGAAGAACTCAGATTTCTATCTTGATGGTAAGTTTGTCAGTAATGTTGGTGAGTCACGTGTATAAATGAAAAGCAAAAGGAACTTTTGCTGGGAAATGTGATGTCGTGAAGAAATCACAGCCTTGTCAGTGTTGGGGCCCAGATTTCTGTGCACATGTTAGCATCTCCCTGAATGTCTCTCTCAGGCTCCTTCTCCTGTAATTGGACCTCCATTTCACAAATCCCCGTGTGAGACAGGAAGTCAACAGCCGTTTGCCTTGACATTCTTTGTATACTAAGCTCCTGGGAAAACTTCCTTCAAAATAACATGCTCAAAACGATAGGCTTGAGCCATATTGGACTAGGCATGTTCAATACTTCCCACACTGTAAAGCAATGTGTAAAGCAATGCCTATCATCATGCTCAAAAACCATACAATCAAGAAAAAAGGGTTATGCTTTAAATAAGTTTTAACTTCTTTCATAGCTGTGTGTGGCCTCCTGCAGCCCATGAGATCCGGAAGGATCCCAAGTCATTCTCCCAGCAGGTATTTTACACTCTGGCAGTGAGTTAGGCCCACAATGGCTGGATTCCAAGGTATCACCAGAACTGTGTAGGTTTTGACCTTACTTGGTTCCCTAGGAGACAGATGCATTGGCCCAGCCCCCCCCTCCCTTTCTGTGTGGGAAACAGAAATGGACCGCAGGACTGAGAAGTGGACAAGGAATGAAGGGGTCATAAGGCAGGCTGCCCTGGTAATCTTGCTATATCCATTCGGGGAGAGACGCCTGCCAATTGAGGCCAGGATGTGGTGGGGGTGCCCCAGGAAATCCTGCCAGGTTCTCAGAGGAGCCCGGCACTAAGCCCCAGTGACAGCTCTTATTTTCCTTGAGGCAAATTGTCAGACCCCCAGGCATCACTGAACAAGTCTCAGACAGAGCAGTCACGCCTTGGGGGTGGAGGTGGGGTAGAGATGAAATGCAGCCCAGAAAGGGCAAGTGATTTACCCAACTAGCACAGTGAGTTAATGAATCTGGCACACCAAAGGGCCTGCCATTGGCATATTTTGGCTACCAATTATTAAGCACATTCCTCCTTTACTTATGCGTAGTAATTTATTTCCCAAACAACTTTGTGGAACCTACTTTTGTATTTTAAATCGGGAGAAAAGAATAGAATGTGGAGGCCCAGAAAGGGGAAAGAAAGAAGTGGCCTGAGGACAAATAGCCAACAAGTGGGGACCAGAACTAGTGGTAAGCCTGCTCTGCAGACCCTCCAGTGGGGATCTCTGAGTCTGGACCAGCTTTGAAGCACGAAACAAATTCCTGCACATAAGGCAAGTGTGGAGACTCCAGAGATGTATATCAGAAACTTATGCATCTGCCTATGATATCACACCCAGAGAGCGTTCTTGGAATCTCCTGAGAAAGTTTCACGTGCTGTGTTGATATACTCAATGTATGCATAGGCTGGTTTCATTTTTAACGAAGTTGATCACCGTGATAAGTGCCCATAATCCTAGTACTCCAGAGGCTCAGGTAAAGGATCAAATGTTCTAGACTAGCCTGGCCTATCTTGCAAGACCACATATACCATTAGGATGGTCACCATTTTCTGTTCTGCTCTGACCTATAGTGCTGCAGTTCTGAGTGCTAGCAAGTCTGGAATTATTTTCATATCTTCCCCCTAACCTGAGGTAGCATTAAACCTTCACTGATCTCTCTTCTGTCCCTTCTTTTTCACACAGTGGGTTTCTAGGCCTAAGTTTCTCTTCGAGGTTGTGCTTTATCCAACAGGCCCCTTGGACTTCCTGTCTCTTGTATGAATAAACAGTTCCCTCAAAGTTTATGATTGCCAACTTTGGCTGCATGACTGAAGAATTCCTGTGCTGCTGGTTTCTCAGACTGAGAAGAATAGGAGGCTAGTGCAAGTCCCCAGAGGTAGAAAGAGTGTGGGCTTTGGAGCCAGTAGACCTTCTTTGACCTCTGCGTTGTCTTGAAACCTCAGAGCATGTGGCTAGTTTAGATGATGTGAGCAGTCAGGCATAGTTATTGCAGTACTTTGCCCTGTGCAGAACAGAGTACTAATCTGCTTGGTGGCTGTTTCATGTGTCACTGTTGTGGTTTGAGGTGACATATTGAGTGGACTTTGAGGCTCCTGACTAATGGCCTCTGGCTCCCAAACCTTAGAAGATGGCCACAGGAGCGAATTTATAGCTGCCATGTTGTAGAAGAGATAGATTACTCCCAAGGGAAGGTTGGGCTCTTAGGTTTTAAATTTATGCCTGCTGTGTCCAAGGCTCCTCCTTGGGTGACTTGCAGAGTGTACCCTTGCCCCTGGTTAAAGTTCTTGATGATCTTTCTCTTTGATGTTCTGAAAAGGATCTAGATGACCTCCCTATACACAGACAGACATGGGTGTAAGTGTGCCATGTAGGAAACACACATAGTTCTTTTGTGGGATACCATCAGAGTAGAAGGCTTGGGAGTAAGCTGTCAGACCCCTTGTACTGATGCAGACCCACAGTGGCAGGGACTGGAGCTGAGAGGGCAAAAGACCCGCAGAGAAGGACTGCTCGATACATACACACTATCCCTGTGGCAGCTTCACCAAAGACCTGGGGCATTTCCCCCTGCAAACCGCTCAAACAGCGGGCAGACATGCACTGTCCAATGCCATCTAGAGGACAGCTCGGACACAGCAGAGGGCATGCTGTCTGAAGTCAAGAAAGACAGAGTTTCTACATGTGAACCCAAGGAAGTTGGATCAGCCCCTGACCACCCCTCTTAGGATAAAAAAGAAGTGTCTGCTCTCAGAGATGCTGGCAAGAAGGTAGCCTGGTACGTGCCACCTACCTTCTCCCCATTCCAACAAATATAAGGACAGAATTTGTACTCCTTCCAGTGGGATTTTGTAAAAATGAGGATGGCTCTTTTCTCTTATTAATAATCTTCCAAGAGCCATAGAGTCTTGATTGCTAGAATGAAGTGGGGTGAAAAGGCTCTCTCTCTCTCTCTCTCTGGAGACAGTTACTCTCCTAGTCATCTCATTTTTCAGAAGTGGAAACTGAGGGTAAAGGGCACACAGAGAATAGCTTTGCTGTCAAGACTGGAGGGAGGTGACTAGCCCCTGCAGTCCTTCCTTCCATCTGGACCTGGAGGAGGAGGCATCCCACGGTGGCGTGGGGAGGGAGGTAGAGATGGGCAGAGCCAGTGTTAATTAACTCAGCTCTCTTCTGCCCTCTTCTCATTGTTCATAGAAGCAATTAGTCTCTTGTACCTCTCTCCACCTCTAGCCTCTATAGAAAACTGTCACGGATTAAATCAAATTGTTCGGTTATTTCCTCGGGGAGGCCCCAGCTCTCCTCCTTCTGGGTATTGTCACTCTTCAAATAAAAGCTTGGAAGTGGTGACTTAACTCCTTCCTGGAGGCTCTGTGAAGAGGTGCAGTGCTATGGGGCTCTGGAGGTGACACGAAGCTGGTGGCTCAAGGGGGATCTTCAGCCCTTTTGTCAGGAGAAGGCAGGAGAGGAAAACACATCAGAACCAGGGACGCGAGGTAAGAGCTAAGCGCTAGGCCTGGGGTCAGGCTGCTCACCTTGTGCTGCCTCAGCTCATGATTTTGGGTTTGTCTCTGTGTGCACTGTAGTTTTCCTATGTGAAAAAAATGTATCTTTCCAACTTTCCTTCCTTTCTCCTTTCCTTCATCCCTTCCTCTTCTCCTCCTTTCTCCCTTCATCTCTATCTCTCTCCCTTCTTCCCTGATTCCTGCTCTCTCTGAATTTTAGAAAAGCAGTTCCTAAAACAGCTCACAAACACTTGAGAAGAACTGAGAGGGAACTGGGAGGAGTCTGGGTGCCAGGCACACGTACTGTCTCTGGTCGGTAGGTGCTGCCTTTCTGAAGCCCTTGGCTCGGGGTCAGGTATGGGTCAGAAGCTCAGAACTGTCCACTGTGCTGAGAGAATGACAGTTACATCATTACCCATTCTGTATTTAAAAACATTTCTTTAGAGTACAGCCACCCACTCACGATCCATGTAAACATTGAGAACTCTTCTTTTTCCCAAAGAGAAAGGAACTTTATGACATTGTAATCTCTTGGAAATTTCATTGTTTTCACTTTGTCATGTGGCATATACATTCTATTCCAAGGGGGGGAAATATAGGTGCAACAAAAATCATATATATCCCTTATTGCAATTAGCAAGCAAAATATAAGTAAATAATGATATATGTGAATATACAAATATATATAAATACAAACTGTTAGGTTCATTTTTGTTTTGGGGGTATATATGGTTTCAAGGCTGGCCCCTCAGCATTAGACCCCATCATTCTCCTTGCTTCCTACTAGATGAGGAATTCCAGCTCCTGTTTCCCATTCTTGAACATGAGGGTGTAGAGCAGATCCCCTCTACCTCCTTTTAGAGGCCTTGCACTCAGAGCATGGCTCTTTCGAGAATGTGTGTATATAGGACTTGAAACATTCATCTTAACAGTGGCTCAAAAGCCATATTTACTCAGTAGAGGTTGTACTTTGAATTTTGAATTCTGATTCCCCCCCCCAGGCTCATATCCGTGGTTCAGTCTTCTCTCTTAATGATGTACACCAGCATAGAGCTAAGGTCCCCATAATCTACCTGGTCACAAGGAGAAACACCTCATACTGTACAAGGTGTGGTCTTGCTGAACTTTTATGGGCTAGGATTGGTATAAAATACAATCTGACTTGTGGTATTCTCAGCACATGAGGGGCATTTGAGAAGCTAGGCCCATGGCTAGAGACTGTCTGCACATACAGAATATAGAAATGTGATCTGAGTCTCAAACTCATGTGATCTTGACCCATGTTGTACACTGAGAACATGCAGAGCGGAGTACGTTTGGAGTATGTGTTTCCAGTCTGCCTAGAGATTGGCTAGTTTCTTCTCCTTGTTCTTGGAGATGGCAAACTCTGTCCAGATTTATGGCCGTGTGCTCTGTGCTTCCATCATCCTGGAAGACACAGCATCTGTAAGACTTTGGTTTCTTTTCAAAATACGAGTCCAAAGTCCCTGGATTTGAGTGCTTGTCAACATGGTGATGCCAGGCAGGCTATGCTGTGTTTCACCTGCTCTAACTCAGCTTTGTGGCAACTACCCAAAAGCTGTCCAATCACCCTCCAGAGCAGGCAAGAGAACATTAACAGCTTGTGCGGGCATATCAGCTACAGCATAGTAGTCTGTGTGTGGCTCCTGGAGAGCCAGTCCATCACGAGGCAAATGAGATAGCCTCTCCTTTACCTGGACGTGTCATAGGACCAGTCATTTTCTATTTTGGGTTTGTTTTCTTAAGGACGCAGGTGTTTGCAATCATCAAGGCTAGAGTAGAGGTGGATGTGTTTGGCAGCCTGGAAAGCATACTTCAACCAAGCCAAGCATTCGGTCATGAAGCTGGCTTTGCAAGCCTTTGTTAAACATGGGTGTGAAAATTTGAACACACAAGAAAGAATCAAGCCAAAATACCCCAGCATGGCCTGCGTCCTGCCCTTCACCCTGAAGCCTTTCACCTTCCAAATGTGGTATGTCACCTCCTAAATGGGGTGTGTCCTGAATTCCTGGGTGAGGAGAGCTGTTGGCTAGAGTCTGTGGCTAAAGCAGAAGCTGGCCAGAGCACATCTTCTTTGGGCCTACCTAAGACACTACTCAACTTCTCCAGCACCCCCTTCTCTGCTCAGCAATGGTGTGGAGGAATGGAAACTTTTGCCACCAACAGCATTTGCTAGCAACTTCCTTCTCTGTGGTTTTTCTCTGTCATCCCCTTGATAAAAGAGTTTGAGCTGTGCCTCTGTCATCAACACTCATGAATTGCATCTTGACATAAAAAAAACAGCCCCCTTTCAAGAAGCAGGCTGCCTGCGAAATGATGCGCCATGCGCTCTGAACTAGGTCACTCTCCTCTCAGGGAGCTCTGGGTGCGCTTCACTCTGCCTCTGTGTCTCTTGTACTGCAGGCTTCGAGTGCCTTCCACGGCGCAAGGAGAGAAAGAGATGGGGAACAGCATGAAATCCACATCTCTACCTTCGGAGAGGCCATTACCCAGCACTGAGGGTAAGTCTGACTTCTCTAGAGAGATATTTAACTCAGTCCTGTAATAGCCCACAGGAAAGTCCGTACCATGGTGGATGGTGGTGCTTGTGAAAACGGGGCAGTGGGTACCTGTGTGACATTGTATCAGTCCCTCACTTTGTGCTCCAAATATTTAATAATGAACATGTGGAAGGGTTAGATACTTGCTGGTGTGAAAGTGTTGTCATCTTGAGAGGGAACTCTGAGACTGGTAGGCTCCTTTGACAGAGTGCATACCGGATTTTGAGCTACTGTTAAGCTTCAAATCCCAAGTCCTGTGTGCATATGTTCTTGAAAGAGGCATGATCTGAGAGCAAGGCCTCTGAGAGGAGGCAGAGGGAGCTCAGCGCTCCTCAGCTCATGACTTTGGGTTTCTCTTTCTGTGTGCATCGTAGTTTTCCTACATGAAAAACGTTGGCTTCCTACGCTCCTCCTTCTTCCCTTTCTCTCTCCTCCTTTCTCCCTCCACCTCTGCCTCCCTCCCTTCTTTCCTCTCTCTCCTCTCTGAATTTTAGGAGTACAGTCTGGGCCAGAGGGGCCTTTGTCCTCAATCGAGTCTAAAGAGAACATCAACCTCCAAAGACTTGCCCATTGGCTTTTACTTTTAAAATGCTAATTGATATAAAGTAATTTTTTTTCTTTTTCCATTGTGTGGGCAGGAGGTCACATCTAAAAAGGAGGTTCAGGGGTCTCCCCTCTGACTGCTGGTTTAGAAGAATTCCCCAGGCCTGTACGGGGCGTACTCCAGATAGGCGCACAATTGTCCCACCCTTAAAAGCTTCCTCTGTTGTTAGGCCTGACTAGAGTTCATCTTTCTTCACGTACTTATTTGAGTGAGGGAGAAGGTGCCAGGTTACCGCTATTCTAATTGTCTCCCATCAGGCATTGCCTGAATCTCTGAGGCTTCAGGACAGCCTGCAGCTATGGCTTCCGCTGATGGCCTGGGTGATATAAAGCTCAGGGCAGAAGGTTCCGCCCTAGGAGTCTCAAGACAAAAGAATTCTCTTGGCCTTTAGGAGCTCCTTCTGCAGCACACCAGGACAGTGAACCCCTGGGTGTCTGTGTTCTTCATCAGTGTGATTCCTAGGAACTAATGTCATAAAGAGGTAGTCAGTTTGTTGGGATTAGTGTACATTTCAGAGGAAAAAGACCCTTTAGAAGCTGCACGTCTTCGATGGCTTTCTTAAGGGACTTAACCTTGACCTTTTCTGCCACAGTAGAGCAAAGAGCAGTGACCTGGTTGTAGGGTGAGACTACTTTGAGATCCACTTGAGGTCAGCTACCTCAGTAGATTGTAAGTACATGGGCCGGTCCTCCGGTGTGAACACCTCTCTAGTGTGAACGCAGGGGAACTGGCAACCCCAGGAACTTTCTCACAGAATTGCAAATAGTGAATTTCCCGGTCCAACAAACTTCAGACACCTCCTCAGGGAGGGCCACACGCATACAGCACAGAATTAATTAAAACCGGGGACCTCCCAGGATGTTGCGGAAACACATATTTCCATCCAATAATGACAACAGTAGTTATTCTGCTGAAATCACCCCCTCCCCCACTCCTGCCCATTAGTCTCTTCCCTCTTCATTACTGTGACCTACAGTGACACCTCATATCAGAGTTGACCATGCAAATCAGCCGTGCTCAGAAACCCATCCCACAGTGCCCCGGTAGAAATCACATCATTCCATGCACTTACGTGACTGGTACCCATGGAAACCAGAGCTAAGCAAGGTAAGGGGAGGAAGGAAACAGGGAAATATGAAGAGCCCGCAGAGCTGTGATGGCGTGGAAGGTGGATATCAGCAAGCTGAATTTCCAACCAGGCCCTGGAAGGTCTTAAGCCCAGAGAGCTAGCAGATCCCAGGCCAGTGCTAGTTCTGTCTTCACATCTAACACAATCAAGAGCTACCCGGCCAGGTCAGCATGGTGTCTCCTGAGTTCTTATTTTTATGACAGTAATAATTGTACTGTGGCTTAGTGCCTGAGGTGTGCCACACACGGTTCTAAGGGCTTTAGGCACATGATGCGAGCCACTGGAGATACATATACATCTCACATAAGAAAAACATCTCATGTGAAAAATCCCTTCAAAGCAACTCCTAATTTTTATACTAGCCCAACCACATTATCACCCTCACACTCTTCAATGTGCAGTGGAGGAAACTGAGGCCAGGAAGGTCAAGTGAATCTCCTAATGCCCTCCAGCTCATCAGGGAGGTGTGAGGATAAACAAGCAGATTAACTGAGCGTAGTGTTCAGTGTCCCCCATGCTCGTTTTAAAAAACCCCATCATGTTCCAGGGTAGACTGTGCTCTGAGAAAGGATGTATCTGGAGTGAGGAATTATGCCCAGTTAACAGATTCTGTGACATAAAACTCTTGGGCCCTTACGAGATCTCATAAATGAAGCACCAGTCAGATCTTGGCTTAGGTCTTCATTTCTACACCACTAGCCCATTCCTGGAGCATGGGACGGCTTGAAGTGGAAGGAAATTTGACTTCTGAGTCACGTTACCCTTAACGAATATAAAATACAAGTAAGCATCCTATGGAAGCCATACCTGCAGATGATAGGATGCACAGACCTGGCTCAGGTGCATCAGCAGAACTCGGTAGGCCCTCCTCCGAGCCAGCCTGCAGCTCAGGCTGGTTGGCTGCATTCAGATGTGCTGCTTTGCTTACTGACAAAGTTACTGAAAGTCAGGCCTAATGGTAACCTTTCAGGAGCCGGTGGGTTTGGATATGACTCGCAACAGTATGAAAGCAGAAGTTGAAACAGCACAGCCATTTAGCCTTGCGCCCACTAGCCGCAGGGGTTCCTGTGCCAGCTGTGAAGGCTCACTTGGATCCGTTTTTATCCTTGGAGGGTGGAGTGCTGAGAGAGGAGAGCCCAGACACAAGGGGCAAGGAGAGCTAAAGGAAGCGACCATAGACCCGCAGTCTCATGCTGCTCTGCGGACGTGCCATCTCTCCAGCTTTGCCCACCTATGCCCCAGACAAGAACAGGCAACCTACAGGGCGGGGGAGAATATGAAAAGGGAGGGTTGGGTACAGTTTTTGCTACAGCCACCAATGGGGCTACTGAGCAGGTGCTAGCATTATAAAAGAGTCGGTTGTGGCATGCGAAAGAATACCAGGCCGTAAAGGCCCACTCTTTATGAGCTAGGTAACATGCGGCCAATAAGTTCTGAGTTCCTTTCCACTCGGGTTCCTTTTCTTACATGATACATTTGTGTATTCTGTTCCCCACCCCTACTCGTTCTCCAGGTATCAGCAAATATTTGGATTTCTTTTCTCCTCTTACCAAGTGGAGTTTGGATTTAGGTGAGCCACAGGTGGCAGGATAGCCTCCCACTGCCTCTCCTTTGTTATCAGTAACACTGAGATGGCCCACCTGGAGCAGGTCCTGATGGTGAAAGAGTGTGCTTATCCTCTGTGGGAATGATCCTTCCTGTGAGTCCTGAAGGTCACATAACCCACCACAAGGCAGATTTTGATAATGTCCTGCTTTACTGTGGGAACAATCCAAGCTCTAGTCAGTTAAAAGAAGCCTTCCTTCAAATTACAAAGCTCTAAAGTGGTGGCATGTGGGTCAGACCTGCTGATTTCAAATGCTCTGGGTTCCTCATGGCCAGCACACATTTATTCTGTGACTCTCAATACTGACTATGCCCCTCCTTCCTTAGCCCCTCTCCAACATTGTAGGATCTAAATGTTCATTTCTCTGAAAAAGGAATCAAAATCCACTTTGTATATGAGATAAAGTGCTAGTGGGTCTGTACCCTCCTCTCATTTTGCTTCCAGATCACATGCTACATATATGTCTCCCTAAACAGGTAGTTTAAACGAGTGTCAAAATGTCTGCAGCAGTTTGTCAAAAAAGCTTAGTCCCTTTTTAGAGAAATGAAAAAAAAAAAAAAACTATGCGCCCAACTTTTAATAGTCCAACGGCTCTGAGAAGGCCTGAGGCTGTCTCTGAGGAGGAAACATATAATCCCCCCGCAGACATTTATTTCCCTGTGGGGATCGGAGCTCAGGGAAGACAGCGGGGACCCTGAAACCAAATCTGCTCACTCTGGCCACACTGATGCTCCCTGGAGGTTTAAGCCAGGCTGTGTGGCTTCTATTGATTTGTCCTTTGCTGTTCTGTCTCTGATGATAAGAGGAAGGAGCACATTTAATGTCCCTGAAACCCTTAGGGAGAACATCAAGTACAAGGCTGCCAGGTGATAGTCCACTGTCATGATCTTTGCTGGTAAGAGAACTCCATGAGAAGCTGCCTCTGCAACTTTGAACCTGTAACCCCCAGGATCCTGCATTTTTCGCTGGAATGCTTGCATTCACAATGGGCTTTTGTGTTTTCTTTATTTCTGTTTCCTTTTGTTTTGGACACTATAAAAGGTGGCTTTGTAATCTTTCACAGTTTTAACCCTGAGGGTACAGTATGACCACATCAAGCCAGGAACACCATGGTGGGTACAGGCTTTATTTAAAGGGTCTATTCTTGTCATAGACATGATATTTTAGGCCATTTTAATCCTGTTTTTCATTCGGGGATAGACCAATCAGTTTTTCGCTGCCTGGAACTCTCCGGGGACAGCACAGAGAACCCTAACATGGAGTCTGCTCGGTATTGTTTTCCACACATATGCCTGGAGTGTCTGGCAAGCTCCGGGCTGGGCCCAGGGCTGCCTGACACGGAACACCCCCGTGCTCAGTCCGCTAGGAGCTCACAGCCACTTACGGGCAGCCTCTCACAGTCATATAGATGTGCCAGGGCAACTCTGAGACATCGCTTCAAAGGAAAACCTCAGGTAAAGACTGGCAGAGCACCGAGTCTCTTCCAGAGGCCGGAGCTGCTGAGGGTGGCAGCAGCGAGAGCCAGTGTGACCAGGAGAGGGACAGCACCTGCTGAGGTGCCTAGGTCTGGAAAAGGCCGGTCGCTCTCAGCTGGGGCAGCGGAGGGAGTAAGTGGCTATTTCATATTTGGGTACTTCAGACCAGGAAAAATGTATTTCTATATCAGGAACATCCCCTGCCCATCATGGTTACAGAATAGGAAGATCTTGGTGGGGGTGAGCGTGAGAGGCGGCATACCCTCGGACACCCAGACTCTTCTTCAATGGCAGCCCCAGCAGCTGGGTAGACTTTCAGGGAAGATTTATCCTGGGCCCTTGATAGCCCGGTCTTCCCTGTTGACTGTTCCTCACTCTCCACTGGTGCTTTTACTTATAGGTAACTTCCAAGATTGCCCCAGAGGCTGGCTCTAGACCCTATCAGGATTCAGAACTTCTTTCTTCAAACCCAATCCAACTTGAATGCTGCTTCTAATTTGTGGGTGATATCTGGGCCATGAAGAGAAGAACCTCTTTTCGAAAAGTTTTGTTAAGGCAGAGTGTTAGAGTAATTCACCCACAGGCTCAGGCCAGCAGTCTCCCTGAGCTAACCTGAGCTAACCTCTCTGGTCTGACCCATCTGTCTCTTGGGAACCCTTATTCTTTTCCAATGACTCATTAGGACACTTACTTTTGGTTTCCTCTTATAAACGTTTACATCATTTATTGCCCATGACTCAGTTTCCCAAAATGAACAACACATCTGCGTGTACTATTCCACTGTGATAACTGATTTCTGCTTCATTCACCAACCGGCACTTAGCTGACTCCCGGAAGCTCTGTTCAGATAACAATCAGTCTCATGTTTAAGCTCTCTCTCTCTCTCTCTCTCTCTCTCTCTCTCTCTCTCTCTCTCTCTCTCTCTCTCTCTGTATGTGTATGTGTGTGTGTGTCTCAGTCTGCACAAAAGATTTAATAGTTAGCCTGTAGGATTTTAGACCGTGAGAGGTCAGAGCTGGAGTATCAGTACAGGTCACTACATCACAGAAAGAGGCAAAGAGGCTTGCTAGGCACCCAGCCTGCACAGCTAAGCACCAGGGTTCTTCTGAACTTTCTGAAGCCGGGGCATAAGCTCATGTGATCTTAGGACCTAGAATGTAGCCTTCTGAAAAGGAAGAAGAGGTGGGCTTACTCAGTGCTGCTGGGCTCAGGGTTGGGCCTCCATGAAGAGTCACTAAGTGAGTAAGTATAAGATGTAATACAGAAGTAAGGGTTCTGATGTCCAGCCAACCAGTACAGTGGTAACTATCTTTGCTGCTTTGTAAGTGTGTGGTTTCCCTCAAATGTACCCCAGTACTAACCTGCATCAACACGCATGGGTTATGGAAAATCACTAAGGATGGAAACAAATGTTGCTAGGCATCAGTAAGGAGATTTGCATCTCATCATCCATCTCTGTAGCTATCTGGGCTCACATAAACCAAAGAGCACACTTCCCTGTGCAAATGCCATTAAAATCTCATACACACATACATGAGCTCATATTAGGGAGAGGCGGAACGTAGGTCATGTAGACGCTCAGATATCAAGATGAGAGATTTAAGTTTTAACATACCTACAACAGAAAGTACGCACATTTTATGCAGTCTCAACCCCACTAAAATCCCCGCGGATTAGAGGCATGGCATAGTGCTCATCCTCTCCAAGGAAGAAGGGTGTGTGTGTGTGTGTGTGTGTGTGTGTGTGTGTGTGTGTTGTTGTTGTTGTTGTTGTTTTGTCTTTTTAAGCACAGCCTGAGGATCCCTGTAGGATGCTCACAGTTGATTAGCCTGACAGTTTCCTCCAAGTACCACAGATGTGGGACACACAGGGCCTAAGAGGGCACCTGAAGAAATAGTACTACGGATTTTGTTAATTACAATTATGCATGTGTATGGTGTGTTTTGATCAGATTCACTTTTTTTTAACTTCATGTTGGATACCTTCTTTTCAACTAGTTCCTCTCCTTATCTGTTTGTCTGTCTATCCCTATTTATCCATCTATCTATCTATCTATCTATCTATCTATCTATCTATCTATCTATCTATCTATCTATCCCTATTTATCCATCCACCCATCTATCTGATTATTGTGGCTCTCCTAGTTTAAGTGAAATTGCTTATCTGTACATGGATGGGGAGGAATATTCACACAAGTTTACACAACTCCTCACTGGCCACACCATTGAGGGGAATGAGTGTAGCAACTCATTAACTGTTGCGGCACTTCAAGGAGTAGTAGTGCTGTGATAATCCCTCTAAGAATGAGTCTTTTCATAGACTTCTGGGGTAAGATTCTTTCACCTATCATCCCATTTTCAAGATGGAAATGCTGAGGCTTGTAGACACAGGGCAGACCCTGAAATAAAGTCAGATGGTGAGATTCTAGATTTTAGATATCAGGACCCTCCACCTACGGGGACCAGAGTTGTGATAGAAGCACGTTCTGTGGCCACGAGGCCTGTCTGGAAGCTATCTCCATGGGGAAGAGGCCTGGAACACTGGGCGACTGGGAGTAGAGTCTCACAGACACAAGCTAGGAGGCTCCAGAGCAGTGGTTCTCCACCTTCCTAAAGCAGTAACCCTTTGATACAGTTCCTCATGCCGTGGGGACTCACACTCACAAATTACTTTGTTGTTTCTTCATAACTGTAATTTTGCTACTGTTATGAATCACAATGTAACTATCTGACATGCAGGATATCTGATATGTGACTCCCAAAGGGGTCAAGACCCACGGGTTGAGAACCACTGTTTCAGCAGAAAATCTCCAGCAGCTTGGTCTCTCTCTATTTCCAATTTCCTCCAGTAAAAAACTTCCTCTTTGCTCCCTAGGACTTGAAAGTGACTTCCTGGCTGTGCTGAATGACTACCCATCTCCTGACATCAGCCCCCCAATATTCCGGAGAGGAGAGAAACTCCGTGTCATTTCTGAGTGAGTGAGCCTCTCAATACATGTATGATCCCCTAAACATGACGAACCCATCAGATTTGCTGATACACTCAGTTGTCCAGTTCTACACAGGTGCTGGTCCTGCTGTGAGCTGAGAAATTTGGTCCCTACTGTGACCTACCCTCCCAGGACCTTACACCCTCCAGTGACACCTTGTGAATATGCAGGATAGTGTTATCCACTAGGGCATGGTGGGAAGGAGAAGCAGAATCCAAAAGCACTATGTGTGACAACAGCGGTGCCTGCATTCCTGCCGTTGTCTTTAAGTATAATTTTGAACTGCCTATAGCACAAGCTAGGGGCTCTGTGTCCTTTGATTTAGAGTCTAATGGATCTAAACAAGCAAATGGACGTTTGGTTATACTTGAAGGAATAAACCAGTGCAGGAAGCTTTTGTTTTCGAAACTCTTCAATCGTGCATATCAGCTGAGGAAGTGAAGTGTTGGTCCCCCAGGGCTGGCAGTGTCAGCATGTGAACAGGTTCCTCTACAAACACGTAACCTGTGGTGAGGGAAGTCTGCTGTGTATATATAGGCTTTAGCAACTAAATTTGGGGGCTGGGAAGATAGTTCTGTTGTTAAAAAGCTTGCTGAGTAAGCACGGGACCTGAGGTCAATCCTCAGAACATCCCCTCCAAAAGTTGGGCGTGATAGCACACACCTATAATCTCAGTGTTGAGAAGAAAAAGACAAGCCTTACTGCTGGCCAGCCGGCCTAGCCTGCTTAACAACTTCCAGGCCAGTGAGAGGTGCTATCGCTAAACAAAGATGAGGCCAGCGACATGGCTCAGCATGTAAAGGGGCACAAGCCTGGGGACCCAAGTTTGATCCTCCAGACCCATGTAAAGATGCAAGGAAAGGAAGAACTACCCAGAGTTGTCCTTTTATTTATTTATGCATACTGTGGTAAGCATTTGCTCTATCTTCAACATCATTCACATGCTCAAATGTACACACACACACACACACACACACACACACACACACACACACACACACCACAGAGGAAATCTAAATTTTCAACTGGAGAAATGCAGTCTAAGAGGTGATGGCAGATCTTGAAAGAGAAGTGTCCCAAGTGGCAGTGAGCTAGTTTGACGAGTACATCTGTGGCTTTGCCATTTACACTTGCATATCCCCCTTTCTGCTTTGTCCTGACAGTGAAGGGGGCTGGTGGAAAGCCATTTCTCTCAGCACTGGCCGGGAAAGTTATATTCCGGGGATATGTGTGGCCAGAGTGTACCATGGGTGAGTATACACCTGAACAGTATCATTCAGCCATGATGTGTATGGGTGACTCGGGTGATAAAAAAGCTCTAGCATTGTATAGCAGAAAGAAAGCATTGCTTAAAGGGATGGTTTTACCCCATTCCGGGGGGGGGGGTAATCCTTCGTAATTTCTGGGCCTTGATTCCCCAGCAGTAAAATGAAGCAAGTTGGACCTCCTTTCTCAGACATAGTGCCCCTATCATACTTGAGTGCTCTAGGACCATGTCTAGGAAGCAGCCCAATTCATGGGCTAAAAGTCAGTCTTTGTGAGTTCAGGTCTTGCCTCTGTCACTTCCAGACCACGAGATTATGGCTAAGCTTCCCAGCTCTGTGTACCCACAGTTTTCCAGCAGAGACCACAGTGTAGGATGCTGGGGTTAATGGTACAGACTTAACACTGCTGAAGTGAGGTGGGTGCTGGGAGCACACGTCTGTAAGCATTGGCTCTGTTCCCTTGATAAAGGCGGCCACCGGCAGAGGAGCAGCCAGCACACTGGGCTCTTTGCTCCTGCACCCAGGCAAGGGCCTCCTGGCCTCCTGGGAGGCTTCAGTAGGATTTGGACACTACCAAACCAACACTCAGGCTTCCTTTCTGCTACGGAGGGGCCTTGCCTTGCCAAGCTGCAGGCTCCTCCTCTGTCAAGATACCAAGGCACAACCTCAGCTAGGACATGCACAGCAGAAAGGAAACATGAAGCAAGCAACTGCCACTGCTCAAGTGGCAAAGAACCTGACAGACTCCATAAGCTTCCACTGGGAAGCAGACATTCGAGCTCTTGATTTCGCTGTTGGTAATCTTAATCGCTTGTGGTCATAATGGGAAAGGCCAACAGAGGTTGTTGCTACGGGAGTCATGTCCAGTGAGATTGGAGTTAAGACAGTGCTTAAAACCAGAGGCTGCTCCTTCCTCACCTGTGCACACCAACGTGGCCCTTCACATTGAAGGCATGGGGCAGTTGTAGGAGCTGAGGGGGTAAGAAGCCAGATGACCAACACAATCCTGGCCCTATCAGTCAGCCCATCAAATAGATGGAAAAAAAGAAAGCTGGATACTAGACACTAGAATGTCTACGGAATTGCATATCCCCTGAGAATGCACAATTTTACCCTTTCAACTGGTGATAACTTGGAAAAATTACTTAACCGGTCTGGTCCTCAGGCCCCTCTTTTGTGCCAGAGGGGAAGTTTTACCTGTTTAGGAGATCTAGGTGAGGATTTGCTTTCACATGCTTAATACATTAGCAATATACTGAGACAATCCATATCCCTACGTGGGTCTTGATACTGTTTTATTTTCACAGTTATGAGTAGGACTTTACGAAGGGCTGGGTATACAAATATTTGCTATATACATTAGAACTAATGCATTGTGTATTTTGTTGTACTTGGAAATAACTGGATAATTTGTAAGAAGGGGATATCATGGTTCTTACAAGGAAAGTGATCGTGACGTGGAGCCACAGGTAAATGGAACCACTTCTGCGCCTGTGGAGTCCTGGATCCTGGTGCTCAGGGGGGCTCAGCCTGTGTGCCTCAACCCCAGTTCGTATGTGCCTTTATACATCATGCAGGGAGTGAGACCGACGGTTTACTGTTCTCCACAGCCTGAGTTAGACCTGGGGATCAACAGCCAGTGCCCTTTGTCTAAAACACAGCACCCGTTAAATGAGGCATACGCTGTCCACCTACTAACAACACGTTTCCCTCTTGGCAGGAAGCAGGCAGAGCTCAATATGCAAAGGAGGCAGAGGCCATTGAGTTTGGACACGGGTTACTTTGGTGCAGAGTGTCCTACTATGAGTACCTTGTATGTCACTGTTCTGTGGAAAGTAGTCTTCCCAGCTGCGTTGGGGCACTGTGTAGCACAGCAGTTACCTACTGCCATTGCTAGGCGAAAACAGTGAGAAACATAGAAACATACAATGACGATGATGCTTAAACGAAGAGCATGCTCACAAGAGTGCCACTTCCTCAGGAGCAGGACCACACTGCACCTCTGTCCTCCCCCATGTCCACTCTGTCATTCCCAAACCTTCACCAAGTATACCCAGACGCCCTAGACACCATAAGGGAACACAACAGTGCAATGTTTGGAGTGTTGCCTTGGCAGAATGTACAGGACGCTCCACACAGGGTACCAACCTGATGTAACAAGATCAGGACCTACTCTAGCCAGTGTCGAGAAACGGGGCAAGAAATACCATTTATAGTGTATATTCTTAGTCACTCCTTATATAACACTGGGCACAAATGGCTACTCAGAGCACTTTGGAAGAATGTAGGATGAATGAGTGAATGAATGCAACAACAGTTGACTTCCCTCATCTGTGTAATTTTGGCAGCTTTCTGGTACCTGGCCTTTGACTCTGTGTTTACTTTAGAGTTAGCGAGTCTTGATTTCTTGTGGCCACTCAAGGCTGTCCTCTTTACTCTTAGCTGGCTGTTTGAAGGACTGGGCAGGGACAAGGCTGAGGAACTGCTGCAGCTGCCAGACACAAAGATTGGTAGCTTCATGATTCGAGAGAGTGAAACAAAGAAAGGTGAGTCTTGGTTTTCTGATTAACATATGGCCGCACAGCCCATGTTGCTCTCAGCTACCTTGCTATGCATCTGTTCCTCTTCTCCCGCATGCATGTAAATAGACCCTGGCCTGTGCTCAGCCCCCTGGTGTCACGCCCGCCCTGAGACAGGAGGATAAGGATAGGGCAAGCCATAGCTCCATCAACGGAGAGCATCCATGACTCACAGGCCTGGGCAGCATCTTGACGTGCAGATTGTGGTATTAGGACGGGTCTGGCCTGTGCTCACCAGCTCTGTTCCTGGGCTGACTGTTTACTTCTCTCAACTCCGTTTGCGTATTTGTGAAGTCATAGTGAGACTCAAGTGGTGTGCACATGGTATTCTCACATTCTTCCCGTGCACAGGCCCTCAACAGCAGATACTTCTGGGCCGGGGTAAAATGGGCCATCTCAGAGAAAAAGGACAAGCAGGTGTGAGCTTGTAAAGGCACAGAGATCTTTATCACTATGACTTCCTGTGTCAGTAAAAAGAGAAACAACAAAGTTTTTTGTCACCCTCCACGCCTGGGGGTGGGGGTTAGTGGCAGGCCCAAATTGCTAGGAGGCTGCCTCTCTTTCAGCCTGGATCTTTTACCATGTTGGGGTATTAGTCTGAGAACGTATTTATCACCTTGCCTGTATGCTCCCAGGGTTTTAAGATACAGGACCCAAACACTTCACAGTACCCTCTCATGCCCAGTACACTCCTTTTATCCAACTCAGGGTACCCATTGCAAAGAGCTACTTCATAAAAAAAAATTATGGGATGTAAATGGGTAAGAATGACTCATAAAAAGTCACCAGAAAGAAAGTATTTTGTAGAGTTTAGGGATATAATATATATATATACATATATATATATATATATGTATATATATAATATTTACTTTGTATATATATTTATACATAACACACATATATTATATATAATATATATTATAGACTATATATGGAGAACTGAACTGCTTGTTTCTCTTTTTTATTATTTTTTTTGCATTTAAAATTTTTAGGTTTCTTTTTTAGATTATCATGTAATTACACTGTTTCTCCTTCCTCCTTTTCCCTTCAAACCCTCACATGCACCCGAAACTTGGTCTCTTTCAAATTTATGGTCTCTTTTCCAGTAATTGTTGTTATATGTACATACATGTGTAACACATATGTTCCTAAATACCTAAGTACACTCTGCTAACACTGTAGAGCATTACATATATATATGTATATATACACATACATATACACATACACATACACATACACATACACATACACATACACATACATATACATATACATATACATATACATATACATATACATATACATATACATANATACACACACACACACACACACACACACACACACACACACACACATATATATGTATATACTTTTAGGTACGACCACTTAGTACTGGATAATTTTGCTGGGTAAGACTCTTTCTCCCACACCTAGCATTCTTCGGTTGCCTGTATTTCTTTGTCTAAGGTTGAGGCCTTTTTAAATAGAGGAAGCATGCTCAAGTTCTCAGTCTGTTTCTCACTCACAAGACAGAAAACACAGCATCTATGAACTTTCCCAGGACCTATTAAAGATTAGAGCCACCTGATCCCAGGAACGTCACTCTACTCTGGGGAAGCAGGGTCTGTAATATGTAACTATAGATGTCCCAGGGCAACTTTTCTTTCTGAAGTCTGCATAGCTAAGAGCAACACAGACACAGAAGCCATACTTAGATTCCAAGGGTCTCCATACACAGAGTATTCAAAGGCTCCAAGGTTGACATGACCAAGGAGATAGAGGACCCAGGGCATCACAACTCATGCCCAAATCACCCCATCTCCAGTCTTGCAGAAGGTAGAGCCAGGAAGAAGACCCCTTCCCACTGGCTATGCACAGTTCTGATGGTTTTCCGCTTGCCAGTTCAGACCTGTTTGACATACCTCTAGCTCCTGTCAGTGTGACAAGAAGTCACATAGTGAATGATTCCAAAACTAACTGAAGAACAACTAGAGACGCACGCCTCTCCTGGTTGTCAGGAAGCTGAGGCTGAGGCCTTTGCCCAGGGATGCCATCTCCAGTGAGATGACTCTGGACACATCTGAGTGCAGGCGTCTGAGCCTCCATGTCTGCCTCTATACAGTATTCAAGGACAGTCTCTCCCAGGCCTTTACCGACAGCACCGACTGAGCGGGAGCAGTACTATCCCCTCACTGCCTCCAGAGTGAGCCACTCCAGGAAAGCCAAGGAATGGAGCAGGGGAGGGAAGGTCTCGAATATGATTTAAGCCCAAGGGTCTTACTTTCCACTTGGGGACATCAAGGCTACAACAGATGATGGTACCCGCCAGTGGCTTCTCTTTCACTGGTGATGCTGAAGGAGAGATCATTCTTTCACAGATTTCTCAGTGACTTAGAACACAACCCAACTGCCACTTGCTCCCTGTTTCCAAGACAGTCTGGCTTAAATTGAGGAGCAGGGAGCATGGAGGGTGAAGAAGGATGGGCCCCCTTTCCTAGCACACGGTGTGGCGACACTGGGGATACACGGGCTGGACGGACAGTAGTTCACACACCTCAGCATGCATTTGGGAAGGGCTCAAGGGCTACTGACACTGTAACTTCCCTCACCAAATGCACAGAATCCCGGAGTTTACCTCAAAGAGGGTAAGATCCCCTCTGGGCTGGCCAAGTCACATGTAGAAGCGCTAGAGTGAACCAACCTAAAAGATTTGGCTGAAGCAGCCTACTACCCTTACATGGACCTCTATGGCTACCCCTGATCCCTGCTGTCTCCTTTGCAGGTTTCTACTCGCTGTCAGTAAGGCACAGGCAGGTGAAGCATTACCGCATCTTCCGCCTGCCCAACAACTGGTACTACATCTCTCCAAGGCTCACCTTCCAGTGCCTGGAGGACCTGGTGACTCATTATTCCGGTAAGAGATAGTGAAGGTCAGTGGGGTGAGGCCTGTGTGCTGCTGCATGACAGGGTTTGGTAAATGGCACAGGAACCTGAGAACAGCCATTGATTTTATTCTACCCATGTTGTCATCTTCATATGCTAGTTCATTTCCTCAGCTAAACGAGACTACCTGTGCACGCTGCTGGGATAGCAGAACATCCTCTCTGCATAACGAAAACACACCAGGATGCTCTCAGCCATATACTGTGGACACTTTGCCTCTCTCTATGGTGTTTGTCTGTGTAGGGACACTCTGGAGTGTTATTTTGATAATACTACTCATTTCCCCTTTGCTGGTTGTCAGAACCTTTTCAAACTTCAACACCAATCTCTCCCCAGTTATCTGAGGTAGCCATAGCAGTAGATTGAGCAGCCATTTTCCTGTCCCTAAAGTACACTGCTGCCTTTCTCTCCCAATCACTTCAATCAGTTAATTGTGGTCTTGTCTGTGTTTGCCAACACGCTCCCAGAAGAGAAATACATCTCCTAGGCTGACCAAGATGGGGAGAATCCTCAAGAAACTAGCATCACATGACTTGTGGGAGTAAAGTACTGCTAGTGGGAGATACATTAGACTGAGGAGCCCCAAATACCAGCCTTCTTGTTAGAATTGTGGTCCATGGACAGGAGGGATTAGCAGTTGAACTAGGTTTCCAAGGACTCTTGGGATGGGACATAAAAATCCTGCTCTATATCTCATGTCTGCTGGGTGGCGGTTGTAGACCTGGGGCACTGTGACTCTTCCTGTCTCACCTTCTTCCCGTGCAGAGAAGATGCTAATTGTTCAGCCCTGTCAGTGACGCAGTGAGAATTCGTAGGGATGGAATGTGGAAAGTGTTGAACTTTTGCCTGCCACTTGGCCATGAGCACCTACAGAATGGCAACTGCTTTCCCTCAGCCCCTTCCTCCTGGGCTCCACGGCCCAGTTGGCATTGTTTGGCTAACATCTCCCTGCCCCTTCAAGATGCTTGACCTTGTACTGGGAACCTCACTTACAAACTTTAGGATTTGGGGTCTTTAGCCAAAGAAGCAAAGGGCATTTCAAGGAGACAGGAACCCATAGCCGATACCTCTGACCTACAAGAAACAGCAGGTATTGAGCAATGGCTGCTGGCATAGGCAGATGTGTGCTCAAACTAGGTTGTGAGGGATTTGGGGTAAGGCCTTGACCTCTCGCTCCATAAAGTTGGTAGGTACAGCCTCTTGTGGGGCACTGCATGACTGCTAAACACAATGGTCTGGTGCCATGTCTAGCATTCTGACAGGTGCAAAATAATTTCAAGTATCACTTCTTAAAGCTGGTAGCTTGCTAAAAATGAAAGAGGAAGGGAGTCCTGGACTTCAACTGCCTGTGCTTAAAGGTTGTTTGTGGTATTTGACTCTAAATAACAATCATATGAAGAGTGTTCTGACCATAAATTTTGCATAGACAATAGCAAACATAAAACCAATGCCACTTACTAGAGCTCTCCTCATCAGGAACCAGATACTGCTGAGCTAGGCATACCCGCCTCCACCTGAGCCTCTGGACTACAGCAAGGACATTAAGCTGGTGTATTGTCTTAAGTGCACTAAGCTAGTACCTTCCTGAAAGACGCTTCTGATGACCGTGTGGATTGAAGGGCTACAGCCAGAGGCCCACTGCTGCCGAACTGGAGAGGGCCTGGGAACCCAAATTCATTCCCTATCTTGTCTCAGATCTTACTGGGAAAATGGGATCAAGAACAGAATTGCTGGGGCCAGGGTGAATGGTGTATAACAGCCAACAGGCAGGACAAGATTATGTATTTTCTTTTCAAAGCTATGCACTGCTTAGGGCATGTGTTATTGGTTCCAAGTCAGTGGCTCAGGACTCTTATTCCCATTTACATTGTGTTTTGTTCCATATCCCAAGTATAAAGCTACTAACTGCATAAAGTTTCGACAGACCCTCAATGAGATAAACTGGGAGAGGGCGACAAAAAAGACTAAAGTGCATATCCTTTGGTACCTAGCAACATTGGTGAAACCCTGTGGCCCTTTAGCATCCTGGCCTCAGTTTCCCCACAACAACAACCAGGGGCCTGTACTGTGCTGGGTCTCTGTTTTGTTCTCCCACACTGTCTGTGGCATGCCTGGATCCCTGACTATTGTGTATTTCTATCCACAGAAGTGGCTGATGGATTATGCTGCGTGCTTACCACACCCTGCCTGGCACAGAACACACCTGCTCCGACAGCTCACCCATCACCCCGCACCAGCCCTGGTCCACCTGTCACCTTGCGCCAGAAGACCTTTGACTGGAAGAGGGTATCCAGGTGTGTGTGTGTGTGTGTGTGTGTGTGTGTGTGTGTGTGTGTGTGTGTGTATGCACGTGCGTGCATATATATATATATACATATATATACATATATATGTGTAATTCTATATAGTGTGTGCCTCTTATAAACATATATGCATACCAGATTGTGGGTGATCCTGGAACAAGAAAATTTATGAGCAAGTCCCTGGCACTACTGATGCCCCTGTGGTCACTATGAGCAAGGGCAGCTTCTGAAATTGGTGAATACAGCCTTGGTATCACATAGCATATAATGTCTATAGTTTTCAGGAGCCTCTAACATTGTTAAAATTCATTTTCAATGGGAACACCACGTTTTTTTAATGGAACATGTCACCTTGCTCTTTCTGATAATTAGAATCCAAGACAACACATAAATAAATCTAGAATAAATTTAATATTTAGAATCTATTTACAAATCTTAAAGATTCCACTCAAATCTTAAGGTAACTCATTCTCTCTGAGAAAGGAAAAAAATGCTTCCACTAGTTTTTCTATTTATTTCATCAAGAGCTATCAAGTTTTCAGGTGTATGTGTGGGTTGTAATCAGTGGGTATCTTATTAATTGGTCATGGACCCAGGTACCTCATCAGTTAATTTAGCAAATCAGAGATAAGAATTTCCTGAGATATGAATGAAACAGTCATTTCTTATAAATACCATAAAGAATATTCATTACGGTTTATCATGGAAAGTTTAAGCCACATGAAGAGGCAGTGGCTTCAAAATCATACAGCCCTCAAATGCAAGAAATAAAATTAAAATCAGCTATGAAAAGCTAACCTGTTCTCCTCCTTCCTCCCCTTCCTCCTCTTCTGTCTTTCCCATCTTTTCACACTCTTTGTTCCCATCACCTACTTTGTACAACATTCCTCTCTTCTTCCACTTTCTCTGAATCTTTTAACACACAGATTGCAAGAAGGTCCAGAGGGAGCAGAGACCCCACTCAGAGTGGATGAATCTCTTTTCAGCTATGGTCTTCGGGAAAGCATCGCCTCCTACCTGTCCCTGACAGGGGATGACAGCAGCTCCTTTGACCGGAAGAAGAAGAGTCTCTCCCTAATGTACACTGGCAGCAAACGCAAGAGTTCCCTTTTTTCAGCACCCCAGTACTTTGAAGATTGATGCTCTTGCTGGTGCACAAAAGACAAAGGTTTTGCCTGCCACCTGGATTCTAATGGAGGCCAGAGTTCCTCCTTGGTTACCTCAGGTCTTCCAGGAATCAAGGGAAATCACACAAAGCCTGCCTTTACATACTGATCGGAGGAACTCCTCCCTGTTGTCTGATCAGTATTGTGGAGCTATATTGTGTTTGAATCATGATGAATTGGGGCCGTACTTCAAAGAACTGTGTGTGTATGAGTGTATGTATGTAGAACAGAACACTGTTGCAAGGGTACTTGGACACTGACTCCAACTCACAGTCCAAATGGCCCTTCTCTGAGACCCTGTGGAGAGCATCCATCTGAGAAAGAACATGGGGAAGATGGCCTTCTTAGACCTCCAGAACGACCTCTACCTGGATCAAAACTACCTTTATAGGTCCAGTGAGACCTTTGGGCTAAGGCTCTTCTCTTTCTAAAGGACCAGTGACACTAAACAGTATTCAGAAGGGTTTATAGCTCTGAGATGAATGGAATCTTCACCATTCAGGGGTACCAAAGTCACATGGGCAGGAGCAGATGGCCATGCTAAGTCACAGGAGAGTATAGGGTAGTGAGGGGCCAAACAGGAGAGTGAGGAGGCAGCTCTAATGCAAAAACTTCTCAGATAGACAGTCTGAACTCATTCAGCTGCTGGGGTTCTCCCATTCCTCATGCCTATCAGAAGATGCCTGGGGGAAGTACTGTGCTGAGGTCAAATGGGAATAAACAAGGTATGAAAGGAACTCCTTAATGCTGGGATTCTGGCTGGAGCAGAGAGATAAGAAGAACAACACAATGTAACCCTGAATGTGAAACAGGGGAACTCTCCCAGTTACAATGGGCTGAGGACAAGTGAGGGTTACCCAGGTGCTCTTATTCCCGTGGATCTGCAAGGAAAACAAGGCTTGTTGGACCAAGTAGACTAGAATGCTTAGTTGTTTGTTTGTTAGTTACTGTTTTTTTTTTTTTTTTTTTTTTTTAGGACGCTGGTTGGCTTTGGAGAATTAATTTATCCTGTATATTTTCCTGTAAGAAAGGCTGGCATCTGCATGAATAAGAATGCCCCTTTCTGGGAAAGGGGGACTGGAGAAGCTGAATGCTTCCATATATGATTGTGAGAGGTGAGAGAAAGCCCACAGAAAGAGAAGCCTCCGTCCTGTCTCACACCTATATCTTGCCGGACTGGGAGGCAGGATAGCCATGCCTCATTCCTCCCTGTTTGTCACAAGGATTCTTGGTAAGAGAAATACAGGAGGGATTTATCATCCATCCTGTGCATTCCATATGCCAGGGCTCAGCCTGCAGATGACACAAGATGGCCTTGACACGACGTCACATATTGTCAGATCTGGTGTTTTTACACCCAGAGGCATGGCTGTTCTCCAAGGTCTTTCCCAATGGCTATTTCAAAGTTACTGGTCAGTGTGTGAGAAACAAATGTCATACAAGGTCAGTGACTTCTGCTGTGAGGCTATGATCTCTGGCCCCTGGTATGTCTCTATTCGCTATCTTCTGTGCTGTTTTCTGTTGTGGTGAATGTGATTGGAACTTTGAGTAGCACTTGGGGGTTCTTGTAAGTGGGAAGCATTACACTTTGCCAAATCATGTATTTATTCTCGATTAAAGTAAAACTAATACTTATTTAATCTTGCATAAGTGACTGTATGGGTTGAGAAGCATGAAAATGTCTCTCATGAGTTTATAGCTATTGGTTTTCAATGAAGATGTCAACTAGAAGGACACACACAAGGGTCAGCAAGAGATGCTGACCTGACTCAGTGTCTCCATCTCACCTCCTGTGAGTAGAGACAGGAGGGCTCGAGAGGGAGAGCGGATTTCTTGAGATCACCATGATACCTATCTTCCTATTATTTCTGGTATTTGAGCTACTCAGTCTCCTGAGAATTTCTTTCCACAAACATTATCCGGACACCTATTCACCTTAACTGTGAGGCTTGTGGCTGTGGAGGTGTCCACAGAGCAGGATGCCATTAACAAAGATACACCTTCTGAGGAAGAGAGGTGGGCGGAAAATAACAGCTTCTGTGCAGCTGTGGCCTTCTCCAGAAAGGCCGTATCTTCTCCAACAAAGCTACACCTCCTAACCCTTTCAAAGAATGCCACTCCCTGTGAACTTATAGGAGGCACTTTCATTCAAACTATCACAGACACTCAGCTTCTCATCTTATGAAACGATCTGGAAATAGAAGGTATTGTCTCTATCCTCTGAGTTGCTTTGGTGCTGGACCTCTAAGTCACTCACTCCATCTGAGTCTTTGCTC
This sequence comes from Apodemus speciosus, assembly GCA_002335545.1. Taxonomy (NCBI): domain Eukaryota; kingdom Metazoa; phylum Chordata; class Mammalia; order Rodentia; family Muridae; genus Apodemus; species Apodemus speciosus. Next base: position 58,083 of record BDUI01002701.1, on the reverse strand, counting down.
CAACAGTACAGAACTAAGCTAGTTCATGTATCCAGATGGCAAGACATCCAAATTAATGCTAGAGATAGGAACAGCTTGTTCTTCAACACAAGTATCAACCAGCTGCAAAACACCATAAAAACTAACATGCCATTCACAGAGCAACCAAATTATGTTGGGGTCTCAACTCATGATTACATAGACTTCCATGGAAAAACTGTCTAAAACCSTATGAAAAGATCCAAGGACACTGAAATATTAAATTCACTGTTCTGTTATCAGCCTAATTCATGGATTAATACTAGACATTATATTGATGCAAATCTATCCCTAAAACCAACAGATTAAAATTCTATGAAGTTATACTCAAATTCCCAGGAGAATTATAAGAAAAAATTAATAAAGTCATTCTAAAGTCTGTACAGAAATATCTGTGCTCAAGACTGGCCAGATTAATTTAAAAGGAGAGCAGCTAGAAGAGAACACTCTGTCTGTGTGACAGGGATCAACCATAGGCAACACTCTGTGAGACCATGTCAGACTCCTCTCACCCTCCTGGGTATCGATTATGGACCGCAAACCAGAGGTGATGCTGAGTGCTAAGAACCCAGTAAGATAATTAAAATCCTGAAAGAATGGATCTATTTGGATATGATAGAATGAGAATCACACTTGTTAGGAAAACAAAAATGTGAAGTCAGGCAGGAGGCTGGAGAGATGGCTCAGTGGTTAGGAGTTCTGGTTGCTTTTCCAAAGAACCTGGGATCCATTTTTAGCATTTATGTCCTTACAGTTATCTGAAACTCTAGTTCTAGGTGTTCCAACACCTTCTCTTGCCATTGCAGGCACCATGCACACAGGTAAAATACCCATACACATAAAACTATATATATATATATATATATATATATATATATATACACACACATATATTTAATAATCAGGGTGAATTCCTCAAAGCTGATAGCTATGTTATCTTTTTGCTAGTGGAAACTTCTTCATACACTGGGAGATGGGCAAGGCTTGGGGCCTTGGGAAAGAGATTTCCAGTGACTCAACATACACTGCCCACTAAGGATAAATATGCCCAAAGGGTGTCTGATCTTGAGATTGGTCCATGATATCATCTCCAAAGGTACTGGGCCACTTCCATAGCTATCCTGGGGCGTATATATTCTATAGGTTTGAGGTTTGACACACCAGGGCACTTTCTAGGATTTGTGATGGTCATGGTCACATGGGAATGGAGCAGGGAAGGATACAGATTCAGCTGGATTCCAGAGGCTAGACCTGACCAGGAGAGCAACAGCCAGTTCTGGGTTCATGGTGAGGCAGTGCAGGAAATTTTCCTACTTTCAAGCACAGAGTTCACAGCCTCATCTCCCTCCTAGAAATCTGGCCTAACTCAGCTCTGTGAGATGTGTGGCTATACCAAGCTGATTTCTTTTTCAACTTGGCCCAGGGCAGATAAGCTATCCTGGGACTTTTTCAATTGTTGAAGTGAATTCCTTTGGAATTGGAGGTAGTAAGGGGCTCAAATTTCTTCAGTGGGCAGGGCCTTTGAAGCCTTAGCCACAACAGCTTCTTAATATACTGGACAATAGAATTAAATGTACTGATTTTATGCTAAGAATATAAGGTGAAGGGTTTTGCACAAGGATCATGATGCAGGCCTACCTAATCCTAGTTTAAGCACTTTTCTTAGTACATCTTGTTTGGTTGTTTGTTTGCTTGTTTGTTTGTTTTCAAGATAGCTTTTTACTGTGTAGCCCTGGTTATCCTGGAACTCACTCTGTAAACCAGGCTGGCCTCAAACTTACAGAGATCCACCTGCATCTGCCTCCCAAGTGCTGGCGTTAAAGGTGTGTGACCTCAATTAGATGCTGGGAAAACTCCATTACCATAGGAGCAGCCTCTAAATGAGGGATAACAGATGACTTGCATTTAGGTCTTTATCCCTCATGAAGTCTCTTCTCTGCTATGTGTACTTTGGTAAGTTGCTGAAATCCTCCAAGCCTCACATTCCTTATCTCCAGCTAGAAAGTAAAATAAAGACCCTGTGCCAGTCAGTGGGAGGCATCTGAGATAAGATAATGAAAATTTTGTCGAGTACAGGACACTAAATATATAACTATCAGCACAACAGCTTCTCTGGAAGGATGTGTCAACAGTCCTCAAACCAGGGTTTGCAGAGAGCACTAGATCTTAATCAGGAATAAGCCAGCAGTCCCCACCCCTTCCCCAAACATCTGTCGGTAAAGAACACTGTAAGAGCCATGAATGTATTGAAGCATTTCTATTTGCTCAGTTCCAAATAAGCTCGCATGATCCCAAGGACTTCTGGGAGCGGTTGTAAAAGCTGCTTCCAAATGTGTAAAACAGACGGAGGGGTTATTTTTAAATGCACTACCATTTGTTTCTGACATTCCCCAAACACTTAAAACTCCACAAAGAAAAGTCTGCCTTCTGGGCCCAGTGAAGGCATTCACGCATCTCTAGGTCCTAGAAAGGGTCTGCTTGCTGACAAGGGCTGGGAGGAATGTCTCCAGGATCATCCTAGAGCACAAAAGATGGAGTTTAACACGAAGAGCTGGAAGATCCTCATGCTCCAAGCTCTTGTCACTTGTACAGACTTCAAAAAGGATCTAAGCTGCAAGAAGCACAAGCAAAGTATGCCAGAAAGAATCCGGCTCACAGGGACGCCTGGGTCCCTGAGAACACTAGATTACCGGCTTATTCACTTGCACACTGGCCGCCTGTGTCCATTGCGTAGTACCCGTTTACTGCTAGGTGTGCTGAGCCAGACTCCCGGAGCCTGTGGAGGGCAAGGTACACTAGCAACTCTTCTCCAGAGATGGGGCATGTAGCAGAGGCTGACTCCGCCCTCAAAGTAATCAGTTTCTTGTGGAAATGAGGACAGGTGCTGTAGAGGAAATATTTGGGCAACACACACCAGAGAAAGAGCTTAGTTCTGAGACAAAAGTCTGGAAGGTATTTTTAAATGATGAGTGGGTAGGGGAAAAGGATGGGGGTGTTCTTTGTGAATGAAACCATATGCACAGGTATGGAAAAGCCCAAGGAATGGAAAATCCCCTGCAGCTCAAAGAAGGAAACAGAGAGGCAAGTGGCTCTTCTCTGTGACGGGGAGGGACAGTGACAATACCACCAAACATCAGTTATGGCCAAGCAGTGACATTTTCCTCCCTCATAATAAAAGGTGTGGGTCTCAGAAGGGCTAAATGAGGCTAGAGTATAGAGTTATCTGGTTTATAATTACTGGCAAAAGCAGGACTAGACTCAAGGTTTTGGTTTAAACGGTCCTGTATCTTCCCCTTGTTTTTGTGTGTGCATATGCATGCACATGTGCATGTATGTGTGTTACTGTATGTGTAGGTACAATTGTGTGCATGCAGTGTGGAAGCCTAAGGAGAACCATGGATGTCAGTCCTTACATACAAATCATTAGCTGCTGTTGTGTGTTTTAATTGTTTGACATAGTGTATTATACTAGTTTTGTTTTGCTAAATAAGCTAGGCTGGCCATTGAGACTCAGAAGTGGAACTGTGCTGCCTTGGATTACTGGAAGCCTCCTCACTATTTCTATACCTGAAATACTCATGTCTTAGACTCTCTTCTTACTCAGTTCTAAGGGAAGCTTTCCAAGATGGGATCTCAAGCCAGTTTCCTGCCTTCTTTAAAAGCCTCAGATGTACCCCTTGCTCCTAGAAGTACTGTACCCAAAGGGAAAATAATGGGTATCCATTGACAGATGAGTAGATGTATACACACACTGGTCTGTCCCCACTTTGGAATTTTTTTTATATCTAAAGTAAATTTATAAAATGTACTATATTCTTGGTGAACCTTTTTGATGGTATGCTGTGTTAAATACAAAAATCATGAATACCCCGTGTTTTCACCAACATGGAGTCCTAGAGTAGGGAAAACCAGACAAAAGGAGAAGAGAGACTTCCTGTGGCTTTGTGGATAAGAAAGTACAGGCCTCACAGACAGTGGGTATTGGGTATCTATGTGAGAAGATAAAAATAGTTCCGGGACCAGATAGTAATGATGGTCACCCACGCTTCAGAACATGTATTTAAAAATCCATAAAATCTGGACCGTGTAACAGTGTTGGATACTGCACTGGGGAGGAGGAGACAGCGCTATCCCTGAGTCTCACTGTCCAGCCTAGCTTACTTGGCAAGACCAAGTTCTGAAATGTCCTCAGTGCCACTGATCAGACTCTTAAAAATGGCTAGGATCATAAAGAGATACAAGCAAATAACCGGACAAATGCACAAGCAAAACCCCTAGGTAACTTCCATGCACAGAGGAAAAGCCTAAGCTACGCACCAGTCAGGCTCTACTGCGGACACTATACACTGTCACTGTCACCAAGGCTCTGCCTGTGGTCGCTGCTTCCACAGCCTTCAGCTATTCACTCAGATATTCCCTGCAGGTCATGACCCTTCACTCTGTTAACCATCCCCTATCCTTGTCAGGGCTTCTTTTCAAATTTGTGATCCTTAAAAAAATCTGCCTTTGTGTGTTGTGTCTCCTACCCTGGAACCCACAAGGCTCCTGTGAACTAAGATCTGTCTGATTTATCATGTCACTTCAGCATCTAACACAGTGTTGCTGACCAGTCGGATGCTCTGTATCTGCAGAAGCTAGTCGGTGACAGAGTAGCTCCTGATTTATCCAGTTAGGTGCTTTCTTCCTTCTTGTCACCATCAACATCGGTGAACCATGAGCAGCAGCAGCACTGCCATTCCCACTCAGCTGGCATCTCAGCCCATTAGACAACATCGTGATTAGTGAGTTTTCTTCACAGATAGGAAGATTTAAGCCCAATAAGAATCCAGGCAATAAAGACGCCTGGGCATGTAGAATCTTCCACCTGAGAGGAAAGCATTCAGGAAGCCTTTTTGCCCCCTGCACCACACATGCCTGGAGTGATAGCCAGAGCAGGAACAATGATAACATGACGAATGAGAGAAGACCATCAACAACTGCAGCCAGCCGGTCTCCAGAGTTAGGGACATCGTCGAGTAGTACTGAAAGCCAGCGTGCCACTTACCATAAGCAGAGCCTTCCTGAAGAGCTGGAGCCTGGTAGGCCTGCCGATGAGAAGGTGTATGCTGGCCACATCAGCCCCATCACGGTCTGCTGCCAATGTCACACGCTGAGGGTCCCCACCAAATGCTCCAATGTGGGTCTGCACCCACGTTAGAGCTGCTACTTGGTCCAGCAGCCCCCAGTTGCCGGGTACTTCATCGGAGCCTGCAAAGAGAGGGATTCCATTAGCCTGTGTGTCCTAATAGCTTTAGATGTTACGATCACAGTGCGATGTCAGACACAAGGCTCCTTGTGGGGGCTTGGGCTCTTGTCCACCCAGGCCAGTACCATAAGCTACAAACACAGGTGGGGACATTGTGAAAAACCTGGGCTTTGGAATCAAACGTAAGCTGACTTGCCTTTGAGCTTTGGACTGACTAGACAGGAGACTGGAAAGATCTCTGCTCTCTGAGCCATGGCAGAGCAGATGCTACGCATGTTGAGTTCCAGCCCAGAGGAGGCCATGATTCCCACTTGATGGCTTACATCCCACTACAGGTGGATCCATCAAGCAAAGACTAGACCAGGCCAGGCAAGGGAGAAGTCTTTCTTAGGCCTAATCTTCTGTGGCTTTAGAAGTGGACCACCGAACCCATTTCTCTTTCCTATGTCACAGAATTTAATAACTATTTGTTGAAGATTCAGCGCCATATTAAATGAAATTAATCACATACGTATACGCAAAATAACAAAAAATATACATCTCCTTAACTCTTTTCAGACACTATAGTGTTCTTCGGTTGTTTCATGTGGCGATAACAGAACCTCCCTGTTGGTTTACCTCACTACTTGGTCTTCCAGTATCAGACTATGAACACTAGGCTTCAGTCTGGTATCATCTGAAGTTCACATCTTGGCTTCTCTGACTCTGCCCTGAGAAGCCATCAGCTTGGCATGCTCTGGGATCACCTAGTACAGTAGTCTCTGGGTACAACTGTGAGCAAGTTTCTAGGCTTGCTTAGTTGAGGTGGGGGGGACCAATGCTGAATGAGGGAGGCACCATCCCATGAGCTGGGCTCCTGAGCTGAGTGAAAAGGAGAAAATGACCAGAGCACCAGTGCTCACTCCTCTCTGTCCTGAGGGCGGGGACAGTGTTATCAGCTACCCTAAGTTCTTGCCATCATGATGGGCTATACTCCTAAAATGTGAGAGTGAACCAGAGCAAACTCCAGCTTCCTTAAGGTGTTTTTGTGAGATATATTGTCACAGCAAAGAGAAAGGAAAGAACGCACACTCTGCAACTCCCATCACCCTCTGCATGCAGATATGTACACAGCCCACACCCCCCTCAAGCTCCATTCTCAGTTCTTCATGAGACTTCTCAGGTATGGCGATGATTGCGGGGATTCCATATGGAAGCAGAAAGTATCAGAAAGACCCCATATTCCCAAATAGAAAAGGTAGGAAAATCTTACATGCTGGTTGCCTGACCCAATATTTGCAAAGCTGAAGAGAACACCAGCCCAGAGTACATAAATAACACAAACTACTCTTCCAGCTGTGGAGTTTTCTCTTCTCTTAAAATGCTTTTCATGTTTTGGGTCTGGTGAAGCTATTGGCAAATACTGCACTCTTTGTGGCCTTTTTCTGGATTGCTCCTGAGTTCCATTTGTCAAGGTCAATGTATTTGTCTCCTCTGGACCTCTGGGTCCAGGAGAACAGGGTGTTGAGTGAGAGCAAAGCCTGTGGGGTCTAGGAAGTGACATCCTGGCCTACACTGCCAGGAACAGTGTGAGCGGACTATTCCTGATGCTTGCTGCCTGTCAGCTTCCCACCCTGTGAGGAGGATTAACATAGACAGTAGGAAGTCTTTAGATTCTGGGGAAATAAGAACCTGGGTTCTACAGTACGACCTTCATCAAACGAGGATGAATCTGGCTTCCTTCTGTGCCAGGTGCTGTGCCAGGAACTGCTGAAGGCAGAAAGTAACCCCGGGCACAGTTCCCAAACTTCCAGTGCATACACTTCCCAATGGACAAACTCTGGCGTCTATACCTCCCAGTGCATATTCTTCCCAGGCACACAAAGGCGGGAGAGACCACCGTGCTGTGAAGGGTGTGGCTCAACCGTGGCCTTCACTTGTTTGAAACATAAACAATTGTCTAGATGTAAGAAGCAAACATGAAATTGAGTTCGAATTCAAGTCCTAACCCACAAATCACAACTCTTTGTCTTAAAAGTCCATCCAACTCTATAAACACCTTTGAGAACTTTATGACAAGTATTACAGAGTGCAAGTGCTGTTTTCCAGAACCCTCACCCACTCATCGCCACATCAAATCTGACCGTAGTCCCTCAAGGCCTAGGTTCTTAGTCACATGCACACACACACACACACACACAGAGAGAGAGAGAGAGAGAGAGAGAGAGAGAGAGACCCCAGAACTGGTTCACAGAAGGAAGCCAATGCAAGTGGAGATATCCTGGATATCATGCTGTTATGTTTGCAGTTCTTTCCATGTTCTGGCCCACACTTCCAGGTGCTCAGCCTTGTGGACAGGACCACCTGGTATGTGTATCTTCCTGTCCCTTTATTACACGAATGGCTCTCATCTGTTTCTTCAACAACTACAGTGTGCCCCAATGGGTTCAGTGTTGTCCATGGACTCCAGTGGGAAGTGGAAAGACATGGGCTTTGATGAAATCCTGGCTCCAATACTTGCCTTAAGCAGGGGACCTGGGAAGGAAACTTAGTGTCCATGCATTTCGATTCTCTCTAAGTGTAAAGTAAGGGCAGTTGTAGAACATGCTTCATTTAGTGCTGCTGATGACCAACTTAATGTCTATAAAGGCAACAGGACTGCCCTGTGGTAGGTATCAAAGTTTTGCTTTTATTCTGAAATACAATTGAACATGTTGAGACCTAGAAAGTATCTCACTGATGCTCTTAGCAGGGTCAGCTTTATTTTCAGAGCAGAAATAGCTGTAGTGAGAAGGTACCTGTGATAGGCTATGAGACTGTTCTCCTGGCTAGAGAAGATATAAGACCTTCTAACAGGCCCAGAGTGGTGGGCCTGGTGACGGAGGTCATGTCACTGTGTGGCTACTATGGCAGATGTCTTCCGTCTGGCTCCTAGCTTAGAGCACAACCACTCTGTTCCCACACTACCAAGGGTTTGGAGGCCCACTGTCTACCCTGTCTCCCTCTTCCCTGTACTCAGTACTCCAGGGCCCTGGCTGGTACTTTACCAGAAGAGAAGGCAATAGGATGCAGAGGGGAGGCCAAGGGTTTCCCTTATCTACCCCCAGTCCCTCTCTCCCTGGGCAGATCTGCAGGAAGCAAAGTATAACAGACCCAGGAGCTCTGACTGAGGGAGGTAGCCTGTGACCAGGTTTCAAGTGAACAAAGCACATGGGACTGCCCCCCCCCCCCAGGAAAATGTCAACACAAGAGGAAACCTGAGGGACAAGGTATCCAGAGTAATTTCTAAACCTCCAAGAAGCCACTCTAAGAAGCCAAGGTTTCTCATTGCTGCTGTCTGAGCAGCAGAGAGCCAAGTTAAACCGCAGTCTGCCACTGTCGGTAGATGATCTGCAAGCACTTGCCCTCTCTGAGCTTGGATTTTTCTCCTGGAAAACGGCATGGCAGACAGGCGTTAGTGCTGTCTCAGAACTGAGGGAATCCAGTCAGAATTTAGGTTTAGGTTTGGAGTAATAGGTTCAGCTATAAACAGAATTCCTCTGGAGCATAACTCTCGCCTCCCAATGGATATCTTTTGAGTGTTTTTTTCCTCCAAATGATCAAGTAGCACTGATGTAAGTCAGAAAGGACTGGGTGTTCTAGAAACTTCAGTGACCTTCCCTTAAATGCCTACACTGGAGGTCAAAATGAATTTGCGAGAAGGTATGACTTCTAAAGAAGATTTCATTCCCTGAAATCCTAATTCCTGCTCAGGATAGAGGACACATGGAAAGTCACTCTGCCGTCTAGAGAAGCCTTAAGCCAAAGTTAGCTGTGTCTGGAAAGAGCTCTCTGGGGCCAGTTTCAGTCAGCTAAGCTCTAAATATCACTTAAAGCTCCCGAGAAGTAGCTTGTGTTTGACTGGAGGACAGAAAACCTAACAGGAATTTTTCCTTTTTAAAAGAGAAAGTTAATGACTGAGCAATCCTCTGCAAAGAGGGAAAACCTGCACAACATCTCCAGTACCATATACAACCGTCACCTCGCACACTGCCTAGCATCTGTCCGGATGGAGAATGAAGACGACTCCATTCACACCCATGGCTCTCAGCTGAACCTACTGCTCCAAACCTAATCCTAAAGCTGCCTTTCCTTAGCATCTCCATCAGGTGTAAGATGCTCTGCACTGCCTGCTGTGTAGGCCAGCCTAGCACTTCTTCTGGGACTTTTAAGACCTCACACCAAATGGTCCCCCTAGCTTACCCATCCACATCCTTTCTGGTCCTCCGGTCTTTTACCTGCCTTCCCAGGACTCAGAGGAGATCGTTGGAAATCAGGGATGACTCTCAGCCCTTATACTCACGGACTTTAAAAACCTTTTGAATGCACTGTCTTCCTTAGCTGTGAAAGTAAAGGAAAATCATTCCTACATCTCACACACTGAGAAAGGGAGGGTGGTCTAAGGTCATACTGACCATGAGAGCCAGTACTTCCTCTTTTAAGCAAATGGTCTTAGGTATCTCTTATGGTGATGGAAGGCTGATTGCCCTGCCCATCACACCAACAGTTCACCTGAACTCAGGAAGCCGAAGACCCCCAGTCTGTAGTTAGCAGTGACTACGATGAAGTTGCCAACTGCAGCCAGGATGGAGCCATCAAGGGTCAGCTGACCGCCACTGCCTTCCATCTCCATGGTATTGTGGAAGAACACCAGCACTGATGCATTGGAGACCTGAAGAGATTAAAGAGATAGAAGAGGTTGAAGGTGAGCTTGTGGGAGGGGTAACTGTCATTCTTGAAAATAGAGTCTGAGCCCACACTAGTCCTCTTGTCAGCTTTACCTTGTGCACATTTAATCCTATCCAAGGGGATGATTGTTTTCCTCCAAATTCATATACTGATGCCTAAACCCATAGCTCAGAAAGTCATACTGGGAGACCTTACATGGCTCTATATGTAAACTCTGATCTCATAAGAACAGCATCCTTTTAAGGAGAAGGGATTTGTATTCAGACATACACAAGGGAGAAGTGTGCCAAATGAAAGCTAAGAAGATAAGTAACGGGGAGGGGGCATCCCCATGGCCTTTGATCTTGAACTTCAAGCTTCCAGAATGTGAGAAAAGCAGGTATGTGTGGCCCAAGCTGTGAAAGTCTATGATGTCAGCTTTAAGGAGTTACTGGTCCCCATTCCATGGTTAGGAGAATGGAGGCTCGTTGAAGTATGGATGCTCTGCGAATGTTTCACAGTGAGCAGAGGTAGGAAGATCTATTTCCTCCCTGGTTTGATCCTAGTCTATTTCAGAAGACTTCCTGATCCTTGTGACAAGTACCCCACATGTCCTTACATCAGCTAGCTCTTATTAGCTTCAAGATGGAGAATCCACCTGTGTTTTATCTTCTCATGGATGAGGTCATAAGTATAAAACACTCTTATAAGTCATACAGCACTAAACTCCAGCCCCACACAGCCCGCTGTAACTTCTCCTGAGGAGTGACCTGGGAATATTCCAGACTGAGCCCCCAGCCCTCTCACCTGTGAGAGTGATTGAGGTTTCTGAGAGGTGCTGGGAGGCCTGCAGTCACACTGCAGTCAGGTCACCACTTCCCCGTTTGCCCTCGCTCCACCTTGCCAGTATCTAAGCCCCAGTGGCCCATCGTTCTTCTTCCCTTCCACTCTGAGTGCCTCGTTTCTTCATCTGTGGTCTCACTTACCATGTCGCCCACCATGCCACTCTACCACCCCAGCTCTCCTGCCATTCCCAAGGTCTGCTCATGAGTCACTGCCCCATAAAATCTCTGACCAGCACCAGCCTCTGAAGAGTTAATTCTCACAGGAGCTTTGAGAGCAGATGCATGCTACTTTTCTTTCCTGCCTCAGAGCTGCTACCTTGGGCTCATAGAACCTGAATTGCTTTCTCTAAGACATTCAAGGAATGGAAGCAGGAAGTTTCCAGGATTTAATTCAGCAGAGTACGTGTGTGGTGTGACCAGATCTGTGCAGAAAAAGAACTTTATCACCCCCTTTGTTCAAGGCTCCATAATTCTGTACTGTGGCTAATGAGAGCATTTGTGCTTGTGCTCACTGAGATCAGCAGGCTATGTCTGATCCAAGGTACAGTTTACTCTCACAACCAGGAAAAGCCAGAGGGAACAGGGCTGGCAGTCACACTGAGTTTCCTGGGTGTTGTTACAAGCGTTCCTGCTTCCCTTTCCTCTCTTGAGCTGTGGTCTTCCAATCACTCAGCCATAAGACAGCAGGGGCTTCTTAAGCAGATACAGGAAGTTAGATCAGAGCCTAACACTTCATCTTCATACATCTTACATGGGAGGCTTTCTGGGGAGCTCTGAGACCCCCGCTCTGTTCACTTTTGACCCTCACAAAGGAAGCTCAGTGCCTCTAAGGATAATGCTGTAGGAGCGCAGGTTCTATAGAGCCCAGGGAAGGTGGGAACAAGATTGCCAAAGGGATTTATTCACCAGACAACACAGCCAGTGCTTTTTAACTCACCAGGTTCTCAGGGACAAACACGTTGAGGTACAAGCAGTCTTCACTGATTTGTGGGGGTGTTGGGGTACGGGTACCTGGCTGCCAGCAGCTGGCCCTGCAGAAGTAAGGCACAGATTTTCAGAGAAAATCTGCCTTTCCCTCTCCTCCAAAACCACTTCTTGTGGCCAGAGTTTAAGGCCTGGTTTTTCTGTAGCTCTGTAGCAGTGAGAGTGCTCCAGGTCATAGATGTGGCCAGAAAGTAGGAATAGCACTATGTCTGCAGCCTTCTCTGGCCATAGGCCTGTGGAGAAACTTGACATCCAGAGGTGAACATGCCTGCCAGAGACCAAGGCCAGAGAAGGAGATGGAGAGCTGGCAGGACCTTGGTCCTTCCTTGTCAAATTGTACAAACTCTGCCCTAAAAAGAGATGTCAGACCCACCTTCCATATCAGGGAAGAAGATTGGCTGTCCCCTTGTATAAGGACTCATCTTGGACCTCTTCTAATGATCACATAAGTATCAACTACCCAAGGCTACCGGATTCATCTCCTAAGAGTTTCCAATGCTGGGCTCTCTAGCTACCTCTTCTGTCCCTCTGCACATCCTAGTATAGAAAGGCTCTCTAATTAGTGCCTCTGGGTTTGGGGTTTCCTAATGGAGACCAACTCGACTCTACCACACTCCCCTTTGCTGCTCCATTAAAGCAATCCTCATAATCTTTACCACAGGGCTTTGGGAGCCTTCATCCTAGACTTCAAGGGATAGGTACCTGCTCAGCAGCCAGAGTCATACAGTGCATGGAAAACACTTCTCTTGAGGACAGAGCCATGGGGCCCAAGGAGGAATGTAGGCGACAAGGCCCCTAGTACCTATACACTACAGAACTAAGCTAATTCTCGCACAAAATTCTACAGTATTATTCAACATGAGTCAATGTTTAACATGAAAGGATTGATTAGGAGAATGATCAGATCTGAGTGATGAGCTCAGGAAAGGGGAAGGAGAAAGAGAACTCCTTATACTGTTCTACTTGGAAGGAATACTCTTAAATGTGTTTTCATTGACTCATTCATCTTCCCCCCATGCTGAATTTTCAATTCCATTAAATTACATGTCTGGCCAGGCTATATAT
>BDUI01002701.1:31109-44321 GCA_002335545.1 Apodemus speciosus | reverse complement strand
GAGGCTGAGGTAGGAAGAACTCAAGTTCATGCCCAGCCTGGAACTACATAGTGAGATGATATTTCAGAAAGAAAGGAAAAAGAAGACTAAGGAAAGGAAAGACGGTGAAGAAAAGAAAAAGGAGAGAAAGCACCTTTAGTATGTCAGATGTTGTTGACCTAGACAACTACAAGACTGGCCTGATGCATGTGGACACTTCAGGCCTGCCTCATATGAACCTACTACAGATTCTCTCACAGCCTCATGTTTCTGCACAAAAATCCCCAAGGAGACTTAAGAAGAGCCATGACGATAAATGCAGCACCTCCTTGGTCTGAGTTCCAGAATCACTGCCTGGAACAGAACACACAAGCCCTTCCCCAAATGGCCTGCCTCTAAGTATAGTAGCACTGATCCATTCAGCCAGGCACCGGTGTCACCCTAGTGTTATTTAATGGAATGCATTCCCATATTTTGTTTTAACCAGAACATTGGCTCTGCCATAATAGATTAGACCAAGATAGGCATTCTTTGAGTGTTCACCAAAATGGTGCCACTTGTTCCATACCTTGGCTTGGTGGCATCCCAGGTGCCTGTCCAATTCAAGACTTCTGGTGCCCGGAAGCGGTTGTCTGCCAAGGGTGGAGCAGCATATGGAACTCCAAGGAACTGGTATACTTGCTTCCAGGCAGTGCCCACCTTGATGACCTGGGATCTGCCCTGAAGCTGGCCAAGGGAATCAATGCGTACAGACGGTGTGGATGTTACATCAGATTGGACCAAAGGGATTCCTGGTGAGAAGGCAAGGGCAGAGGGGTGGACAGACAGTAAGAGCTGGCATTCCCGATGGTGTTCAACAAGAACACAAATATTCCTGTATTTTGAGGGAGCTTTAAAGTGCCAGTAGTTCATTTTCATCCAGAGTTAAGAATTGGCAAAGGTTAGAATTCAATGTTAACACCACCAAAAGCACACACAAGGGCTTTGTGATTCCTGTGTATGAATGGTCTACTGCATTCTTCTGATGTCCCCAAAGGGTAGGTGCTAACCGACACCTGGGAGCCTAGAAAAGGGACACTGGGGCCTAGAGTAAGAGATGGTCCATCAACCAGGAGTCTGGAGTGGAGTAGAACCTATCATCAAGCCTGAGTCTTATTCTCTCATTCCTGAGGTGGAATGTCTGGATCACTTATACTGAGAGATGAATAAAGGTATTTCTCCAGTCAGCTAGCACAGATTTGGGACAACAAGCAAGTTTGCCCACAATTTATCTTTCATTCATTTAGTTTTTATTTATTCACTTTACATCCTGATTGCTGTCCCCCTGTCTCCCCTATCTCTCCTCCCCTTCTCCTCTGAGAGGGTGAAGAACCACTCCCTTTGGTATTTCTCCACACTGGTACATCAAGTCCCTTAAGGGCTAGGCACATCTTCTCCCACTGAGGCCAGACAAGGCAGCCCCCCTAGAAGAACATATCCCACAAACAGGCAAAGGTTTTGGGGATAGCCCCTGCTTCAGTTGTTGAGGAACCACATGAAGATCAAGCCGCGCAGCTATCTCATATGTGCAGGGAGCCTGAGTCCAGCCAGAGTATGTTCTTTGAAAAAAGTACTAGAGCACTTCTCTTTCAGTCTTGTAACTAAAGAGCTTACAGTCCTAGGGTGGAGCCAGGTTGTTATGGGTAATTCAGGACTCAGTTCTATCCCTTCTGTTCTACCCCAACCATTCCTGTTCACACAAGTTAGGTTTGGTCAGCTCTCCCCTTCCTATTGATTCATCACTCCAGGCCTCCTCTGCCAGCCCATCTCTGTTCGAATTCATTTCCCAAGTCTTTGTCCATAAGATCATAGCTGGTGTTGTTTAGCCTTGCTCAGTGTACTAGAGGTTCTACAAGGCCATGCCAGCACATTAACCAGTTCACTGGGATCTATTCTATTTATTTCCCCTCCTGTCTCTGTTTCCCCTCATTAGTTGATTCAGTAAATGTTAGTGGGTCCCAGGTGCAATGCCATGGCTTCTTGGGATGGTTCCTCACAAGATTTAGACCTTTCACAAAGAGAACTATAAAGACCAAGATTTGCATGTATGTATCTAAGATAGGCTTGCTCTGCTCTGAGCTTTAATGGACAGAAAACAAAGCCATTTTATTTTTTACACTGCTCACTTTATACAACTGTCTATGGCAGCAATGACAAACAGAAATGCAAGGGAGAAGGGTGCTGAGCAGAAGATTAGCCATGCCTGAAGAACCAGAGGAGATATTGATCATGCCTAGAGACATTCTGAGTTATCACTAGGTTATGGAGAGAT
Organism: Apodemus speciosus; assembly: GCA_002335545.1. NCBI lineage: Eukaryota > Metazoa > Chordata > Mammalia > Rodentia > Muridae > Apodemus > Apodemus speciosus. Next base: position 42,031 of record BDUI01002701.1, on the reverse strand, counting down.
GTGACTAATATCTAGCTGGAGAGTCTATACATCCTATAGTAGACAGAACGAACACTCTACTCAATAAAACTTCCATAGCACGTGTGTCAGGGGGCTATGAATTTGAAAAGAAATCCTGTTGTGATATCTGTTGATGACCTGGCCAGAAGGCTCAGCAGGCTGACCGTAATGCTGTGGTAGCACACCTGACCCTCACATGACAGAACAGATGAATTTGTCCAAAGTTTATGGTGGGTCTGACTCTCAAACTTCCTCGTGTGAAACAGAAATGGTAGCAGTTCTGCAACACAATGGTATCAGAAATGAATGACCCCAGAGGGTGTGTTTTAAGCCTGGTGTGTGGCCAATGGAAGGAATGTCACATGTGGATAGAGAGACAGAAGGAGAGAAAGACAGATAGATAGCTGGAAGGAGAGTTGGGAGGGTGGAGGAAGGATGAAGGAAGGATGGAGGAAGGATGCATGGGTAGCTATGCAAGGTGAAGAAATAGGAATGGACAAAGAGAGGTTAGAGGGAGGAGAAGACAGAGGGATGGAGGACAGGCAAATAAATGAGTGGGTAAATGAATGGAAGGAATAAGCAGGTGATATAGGAAAAGATGAAGAGAGAAAGGGGAGAGTGAGAGAGCATAAGAGGGATAGAGACAGAAAGAAGGCTTCTTCATTAATAAACCTACTGTAGTATGTGATAGAGCTCCAGACAGAAACAGGATGGACAGAGGCAGTTCTTTTCTAGTAGGACCTATATCACAATCATGACTGAAGTTATTCCCAACAACTGTAATCAAGGGTCTTGGGAAATTCCCTAGGACTGTGGTTGCTAATGTGGCCAAGATTTCTTCTGCTTCACAAAAAGTAGCTGTATGTCATGGGCTGGACATATGCTATGGCAGGAGCAAGAGTGTAAACACCACCTCAGCTGGGCATCAAGCAGGCTTCCCACTGATGGCTGCCTGATACTGCTTGTTCAGGCTACCTGCATGCACGAACTCAGGAAACATGCCAGACAGGTGGTGTTCACTTGCAGACATAGTGAACTCTTGCAGACATAGTGGATTCTTCCCGAATGCCATGTATTCAATCATGTGACTGCCTTGCCTAGTGAGAATACTCTGGGTTTTGCAGGAGCAGATGTGCACACTCCTCCTCAGCATATGAAGACCCACAGAACTTCAGTCCTAAAGTAACAGAGAGGACTCTAATTTGTTTCTTAAAACCCAACCTTAATTTCTGATCTGAACTCCCACATAGATTAGCTACACTGTTGGTTGACTATCCTGTTAAAAATTTATCCAGCTCAACTCTATAATATCAATGACCAGATAGACGATAAGACCAAGGGCCTACAAGGGCAGTTGAATATATTTAATAACAGTATATAGTTGTGAAGCCTATTACATTTTCCATGTGACCCTTTCGAGAGAAAATATGTAATTCTGCTCCAGAATGACAGGTACAGCCAACACCTGAGTAGCCATTCACGTCCCCAGTGTGTTTAGTAGGGCACGGCTTCTGCACAGTCTCTGGCTCATGTTTCCTGGCTCATAGCCCCTTATGGGTTTCCTTGGTGATAGATTTATGTGCGTCTTTCCCTTTCAGTGTGTCATGAATCCCTAGTACACACTGTGAATGATCTGTGACTAATTTGTTTTATGCAGTGTTGGGAGTAGAACCCAGGGCCATGTGCATGATAGGTAAGCATCCTACTACTAAGCTACAGCTCCAACCCTGGATGATTTTAAACTCAAGTGAGCTGAAAATAGTTCCCCCTCTCAACATTTATGATCTACTTCTTATGCAGGATGAGTCTGAGGCAGAGGCTGAAAGATGGAGACAGATCTGTCCCTAGATTCCTCCCCTTATGCCATCGCTAGCTGTGTGAAGTCAGAGAAGTCACAAACTTCTCTGTATCACAGAGTGCTGATCTCCAGAGGAGAAGGTACCAGTCCTGCAGACAAAATAAAGTATGGAGCAAGAGCTTTCCTCATAGTATCAATAAAACACAATCATTTAATTATCATATGAAATTCAAAGAATTTCTGTGATCAAAGAATAAATGTGATACAAAAATGGACATTTATCCAGCTGCCCTTAATTTACCCAGAAAAATGCTACCTAGCCAGTAACCTTTGGTCAAGTATCCCTTAGGTGTTTCAATCCCTCCAATACACTAAGGAAATCTCCTTCCCAGACACCTTCATCCCCAAGATAAGGCTGTAGAGGCTCAGTCTGAGGCTCACCAGACTTCCGGTAGATGTAGGTAGCCTCTTCGTGGAGAAGAAGCCAGCAGGTGTGGCTCTGTAGACTGTGTATGCAGCTCTGTATATCAGGGTAGAACACACACCTCACAACACCAGGCTGCATCTGCAGGGTAGTGACGAGGCAGTCCTGGTGACGGGAACATTCTAGAGAAGATACAGAGAAAGAGAAGTTTAGACTCAGAGCCATTACCTCATTCATGCTACTTTCAAGCATACATCCATCTATCCATGCACCCATCTGTCCATGTACCTTACTATACATGTATCCAACCATCTACCATATTCATTCATCTGCAAAGTCACCCATCATCCACCCATCCTATCCCACCATACATCCATCAACATATATGTCCATCCTCCCACTATTCATTGTAGAAGAATCATTCATAAATTCTGTACACTAGGCCAGGGCTGAGAATAAAACAGTAGTGATAGAACCCCAACCCTCCATCAAGATATTTTACACAAAATGGCCAGTTTTTGTTTGTTCAAACATCTCATAAATGTGTTCTTCTCGTCCACTTTTTAAGGACAGTTCCATAGCCCCCCATAGGGTTCATATTCCACATAACTCTGTGTTCCATTTCCTGGCACCTTCCTCGGATCTGTCACCTATGGCCCCCTCCCATGCTTCCTTAGCCTGTGACATGCTCATCAGGATCTGTCTTGAACTATGTCTTTTCCTATACAGCCATGTGCTTTCCAACACAGTTTAACCTACTTTCTGACATTCAGTGCCGAGAATGGCTCTGGAAATGGGGCAGCTTCACTGGACTGGATGAGCTGTGTAAGTTGTGCCCTTAATTCAAAGTCTCTGAATGACACTGTCCAGAGCTGCGTAGTATACAACTTGCACATGGCAACGTAGTCTTCATGATAAACATCCAGTCATGTGGAGAAGCTAATACCTTCTCCATTTGTTTATTTCAATAGGATTCAGAACTTCCTGTGCAGAAGTCAACTGAACTCAGCGACTCTTGGAAAGAGAAAAATCTCTGTGGAATATTAGAATTGTATGGCCATCTAGTTATTATTTGGGTATCACCAATGACTAGAAACTCTAAAGAAAGTTGCATCAGGGAATAATTGTGCCAATAGATCCCTCTTTAAATTGCTTTAATAGCATTTCTTATAAGTTACTGTTTAAACACAGATCTTCGCTGAGTTCCAGGAGCCTGTCCAGGGTGCACACACTTTCTCACAATGAGAGCCCACCTGCTTTCTAAGGGCACCCACCTGCCTCCATGTACCTCTTTTTTTCTTACCCCCACAATAATCCCATTTCTGTCTGCTGACCTTCTGTACTGGCTCAAGGCTGACTGGTTGTTGCAAACTGACTGTAGAGTGCCCAGTGAGGAGTGGAGAGATTCTTATGTCTTCCCTTCTCTGTTAGTTGTTTCCTGTCAGGCACTCCAAGGCCATATTGAATCTCCTGTCTGTCTTTGGTTACTGGACAGGGCAGTACTTGGCTAAGGCCCTGCCATACCCTCTCTGGGGGATTCCCTTACCCTGTAAGCAGAAGTCTTGGACCATGGAGAAGTTACTGGTGGCTGAAGTGCTGACATGGGCAACATCAAAGTGCTTGATGGATGGATCTACAATCACTGAAGACAGGGCCAGGGTCTGCCAGGAGTCCAAAGCAACTGAGAGACAAAACAGGGGACAACTACATGTGATTATCACCAGGTATAGAATAAAGGCTGTGGAAGACACTGCAAAAGGTACCTCAGTGGCCTCTGTGAGATTTCCATTGTGTGATCCTATGTCTTTGTCTTTTCTATTGTGTGATACTATGCCTTTATATCTCTATTCTGTAACTACTTAAATTTTCCTATGGGGAAAGCTCTGGAATCAAGTCTAGTGGTTCAAAGGTTGAAAATTAGGCAACTAACTGAAGTCATGTCCTTGTCTATAAATTAAGACAAACGAGGAGAGGGAAGTAGAGACAAGGCAACATTGACATAGTGACACAATGCAGGTCAGAATTCCACAAGACAGCCATAGGGATGGATTGCCAGGCACTCCATAGACATTCCACCTATCTGTCTTCATGAGCCTATTGCTTATGATAGCACCATGATAGGCTACCTAAGTCCCTACAGAAGTAAAGGTCTCATGTTCACTTAGGATCTGGTATCTAAACTAAGTCATTCTTCACCATTGACCCTCTGTCTAAGCTTGTATCTAGAAGCTAATGACCTCAAAAAAGATGACCTGACTGTTGCTGCCAGAGAGATGGGTTGGCCCATGGTTTGACTCTGCCATGAGCATCCTCTTAGGCCTTAGCTGTCCTGTCCCTTCTTCTTGTGGTACTAACCCATACAGTATTCGATGTATAAACATGGCCTGTGTTTAAGGATCACCTCATACAAGTGTCACAGTCTGTTTCCTGGAAGACAGTCATGACATCTGTTTTTAAACATAAAGAACATGAGACTCAGGGATATTGACACACTTGCCAGTGTGTGGAGACCCTTTCTTCACGGTTATAGAGCCTATGTCTGACCATGGCTGTCTTCTGATACCTCCAAGTTTTGTGCATGGCATGTGAGACAAGGAACAGGAACAAAGAGGCAGCAGCCAGATGGAAGGTTTGTGTATACACAGACAGGTCTGTTGGAGCCTGTCTCATTGGCACCAACGCTGTGAGTAAAGGTAGGCGATGGGAGAATAATGATGTGACTGAACCCTGGGGTGAGGTCGCCTCTATGATGAAGTCAGTGTCCAGAAGTAACATTAAAGAGGTSAGCACTGCCCTATCCTGGTATGGGCTGAGTGTTCCTCCAAGTTCCTCCTGAGTGTTGCTGACTCTAGAAAAGCCCAGCCCAGCAGGAATAGCACTGAAAGTTGACAGAGAGATTGTTCCCTCCTGCCCTGTATCTCTCTTTGCTTTCAAGGACCACAGCAGTTTATTGTTCTTAGACTCATGAGTATGGACCTCAGCGTAGCAGAGCTCCCTGAGAGTCTCGGGTGTTGTACTGTATGTAATGTCTCCATTATCAGATTTTATCTGCCAGTACCACAAGTGTGGCAGAGGCTAAGGGTCTAGCGCTTCCTCATAAACATGGCATAAAGGTGAATGAGTTCATAAAGAACAACAAGCCAGAGAGTGGCCAAGTCAGAGGAGATAAGGCTTCTGAGGTCATGGTCCCAAGGTCACTTCCCAGAGCTCTGTTCTAAGGTACGTGGGGGTCTTTGCTTTGTTAGCACAGCACTACAAGCTATAACGAGAGCCTGTAATTTCTATCTCCAACCTGTCTTTAACACCAGTGCTGGTGGGTGAGATGCCACTAAAGTTAGCATGGTAAATAAAGCCACGAGACAGCCTTACCCCAAGTACTCACTGCTACCCCCCTGTAATACAATTCAGCAGACTGAGCACTTGAAATAGCAACAGTGGTTTCTCTCAACAGCTGTTTTTCTCAGTTCTGTGCACTTAAAGCTTGCAATCTAGGTACCAATGAGGCTGAGTTTTTGGTCCCTTTTCCTGGTTCGTGGATGGCTGCTTTCTTGTCATATCCTCAAATGGCAGAGCCTAGAACAAGCAAGCTCTCCCAATCTCTGCCAGAAAAACACTAATGCCACAAAGGAGGGCTTTATTGTTCAATCCAATCGTCCCACATGTCCCGCTTTCTAACATTGGTCTTGAGACAGAGGAGTCAGGACTTGGGTCCTTCTGTGCATAGTTGTTGCCAGGCAGACTCTTCTGGGCTTTCAKTTTCTTAAGCCTGCTATGCGTGCTGCTATTTTCACAGACAACTCAAATAGCATCTTTGTGATGTGGTAACTCTTCGATGTTCTTAGATGGTAGGAAGCTGAAATTTCAGAGACAAGTGATCATGGGTTTCAGAACCACAGTGGCCAATTATGGTCTGAAGATGGAAACCTTGTCCACATTCCATGTTTAGGCTCTGTCTCTGTAATTAAAGAGTAAATTCCATCCCCAAGTGAGAGCAAACTCCTGTGTTATGCCCCAGGGTCTGAGACCAAGTTCCTGCCAATACTCTTACCTACACTCTTCTAAGCCTACAGATGTCTCTTGAGTGAGCCTTTGTGGTTGAGAGGCCAGCATGTGGGGGCCATAGACTTCCTGTAGTCATTCCTACAATAAGGCTTTTGAGGACACAGAGGCATGCTGAAGCAGGAAGGCTGAAGATCCTGGTGACTTATCAATTGACTATCAGCCAGGAATTCACAGCACCATTGCACTATCACTATTTAAGAACACAAGAAGTCAATAATATACCTTTTTCTGAGCCTATTATGTTAACCAACTGGGTAGTGTTGCTAGCTTGGATGGAGCCAAATCTCCAAACTCTACCCTAGGTGACCTCCTTTCCAGGTAATGAGGATGTGGCAGACATTTGGGGATTGACAGGTAGGGAGGGATTCTTCTGAACAGTAGATGATGTCTGTTGATTCCTCTACATTTATTTATAATTATGATGCCAGAGTCATTTTTTACAAAATAGATACTTCCATGATGTGTTTGTGTATGTATGTATTGTATGTATGTGTGTGTGTGTGTGTATTTAGTGAGTGTGAGTGTGTGTGTAAAGTTAAATACTGTGTATCAGCCACTGCTGTGGTAAGTACCTCTTCTTTGTCAAGTATCTCTTGTTGAATGTTGGGTTTATTCCCACACAACTTAAACCAAGACCAACTTATTTTACATTTTACCATCTGTTTTAGCAGTCTTTGTACATTATCTTGACTCCTATAAAAACACTTAGTTCTTTATTCTGAATTAAATTTGAAGACTTCCTGTCAAGTTTCAGGAATATTCCTTTGGTGATCATGGGTAATGATCCTAAAATTCCATATTCATTTTTCAGTTTGAATGTTATGAAGATTAATACATTACATGTAAAAAGAAAAATGTGGTTTTCCTTCTATTTTTCTAATGGCTACTGTTGGCATAAAGGAAAGATGGATGTCCTTATGTTCCTTTCTATCTTACCACAGGGCAAAACATAGTGAAGCCAAGTGTTCCTGGGTTGAAATAGTGAGCTGAAATCCATCCTTCCTCCTAAAGGATGGCTTTCTCAGCTACCTTTGTCAAGTGATAGACAGCTTACTGGCCCAATGCTTCTTCTCTTCTGCATGGAGAGCACATTGTAGCAAAGTTATAACTGGAGAAGATGACTACTAATCTACAGATGAGGCCTTCCCCTTATCTTTTTTTATCAGCTCCTATGTCCAATCTACTGTCTAGCCTGACTGGTGAATGTCCCTCATAGACTCAAGGTGGGCCTCCTTGCTGTCTGTCTTCTTTATCTGTGGTCATTCTTACAGTGTGACCTTTCAGTGCTACAGATCTAACCCTAATTACAGCACTGCACACCAGATGTCCTCCAGGAAGCAGAAGGCTGTAGCTGGCAAGGAGAGTCCCCTGAGGCTTGCAGCTGCAGGAGTCTCTCCCAAGCCTATCATCTGGCTCTAGGCATCCATACTTGCTTGCTCTACGTAAGCCACAGGAACAGGAACAAAGGGAAGCTAGCAGACTTTCTTTAATTTAAATCAGTCCTTCTCACAGTAGGAGGGACTGAGGTCTGGGAAGAAAGAACATGGGACATTCTAAAGGTTATCGAGGTTCCAATCCAGGTTACAGGGTAGAGCTTGGTTGTGCTCTTTGGCCTCACTGTTGTGATCTGGAGCCTCCTCCATGAGCTGGTGACAGACAGACCAGCCACCACCACAACCCAGCAGCCTCACCTTGCCCGTGACTCAGGATTCAAGCATGCCACTGCCACATCATGAAGACAGATTGTCCCAAGACCAAACATTTAAGTGGAAAGTATTTGCATCTAGGATATTCCACAGCAGTATGTCCGTCTAAAAACCACAGAACCCTTGAAGAGAAGGACAGAGCAGAAAGCTTGGACTAGAAGAAAGGACAGAGCAAGCTGAGTCTCCCTGGGCTGCTCTAGGACTGTCGTCCTGAGAGGCCTCTCACCTGGCCCTGGCAGCCCAGACACAGGTAGGTGAGGCACTTGCATGCCTTTATCAAGTCTCTTTTGACCATTCCGTGACATATATGTTGATGGATCATGTGACATTAGGACACATGTGTATAATGTGGAGGAAGGAGGTTCTGGAGAGCTACTATGCAATCTGATGAACTTCAAATTGCTAAAAATAGGAATTTCTTTTTTTGTCCTTGTTATCATCGTTGTCGTTGTCGTCATCATCACCATCAACTCAGTATTATTATTTGGGAATGGTTCTTATTATGTCTAGACTGACCTAGGAATTCTTGAWCTTTCTTCCTCAGCCTCCTAGGTGCTTGGAATACATGTATGTGTACCATTCCTGGAATAACAGAATACATTTTAAACATTCTCCTCAAAAGCTGTTATAAGAGAATGAAGWCATGAATATGCTAATTTAGTTGATTTACTCATTCCTAATGTCTTTCTTTCTAATGTTGACTATGCTTTTAAAAAGCTAGACTAGAATATATTTGAAGATGCTCTTTATGTACATACAGAGAACCATTTTAAACTACCCTAGTTTCCTCATTTCAGGTCAACTCCAGGAAAAATGTTAGATCACAGAGCTTGAAGCATTTTCAAGCATTAAAATTCTTCCAAATGGAGGTTCTAGTACTGCAGTGCTGTGTTAACATAGCAAAGGAAGGCTTGCCTTGGCCAGCCTTGAGATCTGAGCTGGTTTTTGTCCTAACCTTTACCTTTCTCATGTGAAAAAGCACCAGTCAGTATGCTGGGTGTTATTCCCAGAAATCACAAGACATTATTTTCAACTAAGAAGTCACAAATGCAGAATCACAGGGCAGCATGCATACACTTGGAGGTGCTCAGGTTGTGCAGGGGACCTCATTAGTACTCTTGAAATAAGAACTAGAGAGTCCTTTAGCTCCTCAACCTTTCTGAGTTCTCATCCTAATTCTAGAATTGTAGGGAAGGCTAGGGTGTATGTGAGGCAAATGGCAAAGTCTTTTGTAATCTAGTACTTTATTCCCATCTCACTTCTATGACACATGCTGGTCTCACATCCACCTCCCCATCCCTCCCTGAAGTTAGATGCACAGGAAAGTACCACCACACCAGTTTAGCAGCCAAGTCAAGGGTTCCCAACAGCCATAGCCAAGGCCCCATTTTCTATTCTTTATGGAGCAGAACAGATAATGATACCTTTGAAGCTTTGATAAACACCAATGGCCTTTGCAGGGAAGGAAGAACTCAGCATCAAACATTTTTGCCCTGTCACACAGTGACAGAAGCTACTTCTCAGTGTCTTATATGTGACCTTATGTCAATGAGAACCATGCCACAGGTATATTATGTGGTTTTCCCACTTACTATCATTTGTGAAAAACCAGATGTTCCTCTAATAAGAAAGAGGGGCAGAAGGCACCTTATTATTTTGTGGTCACTGAGAGGTACACCTGAAAGCCTAGAGATCTTCTTCTCTGGTGTGTCTCTACAGAAACATGCCCACCATTTGCTGCAGGTGCTCCTGGTGTGAAGACAATCCCTTACCATTGATAACAGAAGAAACTTCCCAGCCATTTCAACTTCCCTTAATTCTCAGATACATAGTTTTGAATGTTAAGCACGTGTCAGTCTTCTTGCAGGCACACTCCATGCCTGTCCATTTCTATGGTCTCTACCCCTTCAAACTGACACCATACACTTTTTGTAAGGAAATATATATATATATATTTCCACTGGAAAACCACCATCTTAACTCATGATGACTTTACTTGGAGTCTGGGTTTCAGATAAGCCACATTTTAGTCAGAGGAGGTCTGTGATTAAAATGTCAACATTTAACAAAAACAGATAAACACAACTGAGACGGGAAGATAAGGGATAAGACCTCTACAGGTACCTAGACTCAAGAGTTCACCTCTGTTAACCTGCTCCATAAATGCAATCAAAGTAAATCTCTTCCACCTCCTGGACAAGCCAGATGGTATGGGCTCATAGCTCAGCCATTAACCCATTGGATCCCCAGTTTTCTCATTTGAAAATGAACCATGTTATCATCTATCTTCCTGGTGATGATCAAATGATTTGTAAATGCTTGGTATTTCTTTTTCTCCCAGAAGAGAAAGTACATAAGAATGTACATGGTACACACACACACACACACACACACACACACACACACACACACACACACACCACTTGTCTGAATTAGACTACAACCATGGTAAGACAAAACACTGAAGGCAGAATCAAATCCCTCTGATCCTCATTGAAGTACTAATTCCAAACTCTGCATGATGCTGACAGGGACTCTCCCCAGATGAATCTGTCTCAYTGAAGGCACATTTAAGACTACTGTGACATCAACTCTGCTTTGGAAACATCTTCTCAGAGCTGTGGACTTCACAGAGGGAGACACTCAGTACTGTATTACTTTCATTGTTTTCTCTTGTGGATGTGGTAAGTCTCAACAACACAAACAGAACAAGCATTATACTTGCTATGATTTGATTTGTACATCTGCAGCTATATTTGACATTTACACACCTAAGCACTGTTTTTATACAAATTTTCTATTTTTGATATGATAATATTTAAGAATCATGAGTATCATTGATAAGTGGATATTAGCCTAGAATCTTGGAACACCAAAGACACGATCCACCTACCAAATGCTGTCCGACAAGAAGGAAAGAGTGGACCCAGGT
>BDUI01002700.1:21237-33067 GCA_002335545.1 Apodemus speciosus | reverse complement strand
TAGGAGAATACAAAAACAGGGATGTGGGAAGGGGTGAATAGGGGGATGGGGGGGGAGGAGAGGTAAAAAGACATATAGGACATTGGGGGGGCGGGGAAACCAGGAAAAAGGGAAATGAAATGTAAATAAAGAATATATCCAATAAAAAAAATAAAAAAAAAGAAAATATCATCCAGAGTGAGGTAACTCAGCCCCCAAAAGACATGCATGTYATGTACTCACTGATAAATGGATATTAGCCAAAAAGTACAGAATGCCTAGGATACAACCTATAGACCGTAAGAAGTGTAACAAGCAGAAATGCCCAGTGAGGAGGCTTCTATCTCACTTAGAAGGGGGAGAGACCTGGGTGGGAGAGGAAAAGAGGGGAGGAAAAGGGGAACAGGATCAGATATAGTGAGGAGGGAAGGAGAGAAGCCCAGAAGGTCAAGAAAATGAATGGAAATAAGCAGTCTGGGAGAGTGGGAAGTGGAGCGACCCTCTAGAAAGTACCAGAGATCCAGGAGGCAAGATATTCTTAGAATCATTGGGAGTGACCCTAGCCAAAATGTCCAACATTGGGGAAAGRAAACTAGAAGAGTCTAACTCCAGTAGAGCAGGGCCTCAAGTAGAGTGACAGAGTTATTAACCCACAGTCAAAATTCCTGAACCAAAATTGTTCCTTTCTTTTTTTTTTTTTTTTTAAGATTTATTTATTAATATATGTAAGTACACTGTAGCTGTCCTTAGACACCCCAGAAGAGGGCATCAGATCTCATTACGGATGGTTGTGAGCCACCATGTGGTTGCTGGGATTTGAACTCAGGACCTTCTGAAGAGCAGTCAGTGCTCTTAACCGCTGAGCCATCTCTCCAGCCCTGTTCCTTTCTAAAAGAACAGCAGGGGCAAAAATGGAGAAGAGACTAAAGGAAAGGCAGTCCAATGAAGGGTCCAACTTGAGATCCATCTCATGGGGATGCACTAAGGCCTGACACTACTATGCTATGTTGTGCCTATAGACGGGAGCCTGCCATGAATGTCCTCTGTGAGGCCCTCCCAGCAGCTGGCTGAGACAGAAGCAGATACTTAGAGCCAACCATTAGACTGAAGTCAGGGACCACTGTGGTTGAATTAGGGGAAGGATTGAAGAAGCTGAAGGGGAGAGTGACCCCATAGGAAGACCAGCAGTCTCTAATAACCCAGTCACCAGGGAGCTCCCAGAGATAGAGCCACCAATGAGGAACATACATGGGTTGGTCTGAGGCCCCTGGCAAATATGCCTGGTCTGACCTCAGTGGTAGAAGATGTGCTTAACCCTCAAGAGACTTGAGGCTCCAGGGAATGGGGAGGCTAGGTAGTGGGGAGACTCTCTTGGAGGGAAGAGAGAAGAGGAATGTGATGAGGAACTGTGAGAGGGGGCATGGAGGGAGGGCAATGACTAGAATGTAAATAAATGAAATAATTTAAATTAAAAAATAAAATAAAAAAAACTGTGCTAAGGCAGAGATCTTAAGAGTTCTAATAATAAAACAGGAGAAAATACAAAACATGAAATAATATTACAGCATCTTCAATACTCACACATATCRGAATATCAAGCTATTTTCCTTAAATTTATACAAGAGTTACTTGTTAATTATACCTGAATAACTATTTTTAAATGGACAAATACAGGGTTCTTTTACATGATAGGAACCTTCTGTATATGATTGGAATTTTACAAGACAGTTTACACTTGTTACCAATAACAAAACCCACAACGGGGCACTGCTTTCCCTCATTAAATTTGCCATATTTCTATGAAGTCTCTTTTGGCTTTTCTATCTGGCCTCCCTCTAGAGCTAGTCCAGTTGTGGCTTCAATGAGTCTGTCCTCACCATCTGTCACATGATACTTTTTCTGCCTGGTCTTGTGCTTGTACTATACCATCTCCATTATGTATCTGGTTACCATTTTCTAAGTGCAGGTACTGTCAGGACTCCTATGCTCCACAAGGCCCTGAAGCCCCTGTGAAAGAGCCTCTTCAGTGTGTGGACCCAAATCTGTGTTACACAATAGCCAAACAGACTGTCTACACCACGGTCTTCTTGGAAAGAGGGACTCCATCTCTTTTGCTTTGGCTGATGTTGCTACATTTTAACTTTTTATTTAATGTTATAAGTGCACGTGGTAAATATTGAACCTGTATAATATGTGTTTTATTGCATAAGTAAATATTGAAGCTGAATAATATGTGCTCCTACCCTCCCAGAAAAAGAAACAAACAGTACTTCCAACTCCAGAGAGATTTACTACGGCCACTGAAAATAAACAGTAATATACTTTACAGGTTTCTGCACTTAATCTTTGTCATCCAACATTTTAGAGGCACATATTAATAGATATTCCTCGTTATTCTTGGCAGCTCTAAATATTCCATTATAAAAGAACACCAGCATTTTATTAATAAACAGGTTTGTTAGCCCAATCCCTCTAATAAGATGGTTTATGTTTTAGCTCCATTCAAGAAAAAGGACAAGATTCACAATGATGCTAATTGTTCGCTTTGCCATAGAAAAGGAACTAAAAAAAACTGTAAATATTTCAAGATCCATAGAACTTTGATCGACATCTAGATGCCGTATAAATTTTGTATGATAGCAAGGTTGAAGTTTGTGTCTATTTTACATTTTGATGAAATTACTGAATTCCAAAATCTGAATCATGGTGTCGGTTGATGGGAAACTTCCTGAGAGGTTCCTGGCCTCCTATTGGCTCTCTAGTAAGATGTATACTTGCACGACTTACATTAATTATTCAGGCACCTGTCTTAAGCATCTGCTGTAAGTACCCTAAGGATGATGTTCAGGTGTCTGTCTCCTCTTCTACCCAGTGCCTAAAAAGGAACCTTTATATAACAGACACCAAGTATGTATTGAATCTGTTTGATTCACTTTCATGTGATGGCTAATCAGCTAATAAAATACTTACTGAGTGAATAAATCAGCCACTTCAGCATCCCCTTAAGTATGACCTGAATTTGGAATCCATCCATGGGATACAATTTCTCACAGCTCTGCAAATTTAATGGCTCTTCTTCTGTCATTAAATCCCTTCAGAATAGTATACAGCAGTGGCCCAAGGCCAAAACCCTAATTCATTCTCTTCCCATCTTTACCAAGTAATATTAAGACACAGATGGTACAGTCCAAATACAACCTTGCCAATAATTGGTACCCAGAAATATGAATCCTGAACATATGTTGCCTAATACTGTCTCTTTGCCTGTGTATGTGTGTATGTGTATATGTATGTATGTATGTATGTATGTATGTGTGTATGTGTATGTATGTGTTTGTGTGTATGTGTGTATGTGTATGTTTGTGTGTATGTGTGTTTATGTGTGTGTTTGTATACTGTGTATGTGTGTGTGCTTGCCTGCATTTGTGTGTATGTGCGTGTTTGTATATGTGTGTATATGTACATGTGTATATGTGTGTATGTTTGTGCATGTATGTGTGTATTTGAGTGCGTCTGTGCATGTATGTGTGTTTGTGTGTGTGTTTACCTATAATGATGGGTCAGATACTTTCTCACAGATGTGTATCTCATTTGACAGGTGTAATTGGTTCTTTACAAAAAGCAATAATCAGTTCTAGAAAATCTGTGTGTATTGCTTACCAAAACCCCTGAGTCCCTCAGAAGGTGCCAGGGCATGTAGGTTTTAAATTGAATGGGACACATAATTTCTCATTTGAAATGTGAAGCCTAATAATGGTGGAATTGATGCCAAAGGTACCATTTTTCCTTGATCTAAATAAAAATTCCTAATTTTTCCCCAGAGAATCCTTCCACTCCAAGTCAGCATGGTCATGCATTAATCTTGTTCTCCCTGACTCTCCCTTGATATTCACTGAATTCCAGTTGTGCTGGTCCCTTCTGTGTGTTTCTAACTTCTCTACTTTTTGCTCATTATTCTCAGCTCTTTGACTTTGATATGTGTCCTAGTCACCTAGTAAGCTTGCTCCAACAGATCCCTTTGTCTTGTTCTTACAGTGGTGATCAGCACTTTCTCTCATGCAGTTTTGACAACTGGGAGCTTGTTAGAAAAGTGCAAAGTCAGGCATCCCCACTGACTCTGCACTCAGGCAGCACCCAGCAGCACCCCCAGCATCCCCCCCAGCAGCCCCCAGCAGCACCCCCGGCAGCCCCCAGCAGCAACCCCAGCAGCACCCTAGCAGCATCTCCAGCAGCATCTCCAGCAGCATCCCCAGCAGCACCCCCAGCAGCAACCCCAGGAGCATCCCCAGCAGCACCCCCAGCAGCAACCCCAGGAGCATCCCCAGGAGCATCGCCAGCAGCACCCCCAGCAGCATCCCCAACAGCATCCCCAGCAGCATCACCAGCAGCATCCCAGCAGCATCCCCAGCAACATCCCAGCAGCATCCCCAGCAGCATCCCAACAGCATCCCCAGCAGCATCCCCAGCAGCATCCCAGCAGCACCTCCAGCAGCATCCCCAGCAGCATCCCCAGCAGCATCCCAGCAGCATCCCCAGCAGCAACCCCAGGAGCATCCCAACAGCAACCCCAGGAGCATCCCCAGCAGCATACCAGCAGCATCCCCAGCAGCAACCCCAGCAGTATCCCCAGCAGCACCCCAGCAGTATCCCCAGCAGCATCCCAGCAGTATCCCCAGCAGCATCCCAGCAGCATCCCCAGCAACAACCCCAGCAGTATCCCCAGCAGCACCCCAGCAGTATCCCCAGCAGCATCCCAACAGCATCCCAGCAGCATCCCCAGCAGCATCCCCAGCAGACTCACAGGACTTCCAGGCTGGAGCCACACTAAGCTCTGCTCTCCTCTTTCTGTCTCATGTGTTTGCCTCCTTGATTGTATCCCTTCTTGCCTGCTCAAATACGCTACCAAGCCTAGTCACTTTTCTTTGTTCCTCCTTTCCAAACATATGCCCAAAACATACAAGAGAAATGAGTCAAACAAAACATACACCATCGAATTTACAGTCTTCAGTAAAACAGACAATGAGTGAAACCAACATAGGAAAAAACAAACAAACAAACAGCATCTAGGTGTGCTGGTTTGAATGAAAACAGTGTCATTGGCTCATATGTTTGAGAACTTGATTCCCAGATGAAACGGTTTGGGAAGGATTAGGAGGTGTGGCCTTATTGGAGGAGGAATATTCTTACAGGATGCATGCAGGCTTTGAGATTACAAAAGCTCACTCCAATCCCAATTAGTTCTCTCTGTCTCTTGCTTGTGGATAAAGATGCGAGCTCTCAGCTACCGCTCTCCTGTCATGCCTGCCTACCACCATGATCCCCACCTTAGTCATGAAACCTTTGTAACCACCAGTCCCAGAATACATTTTTTTCCTTTATCAGTTGTCTTGGTCATGGTGGTTCTCCACCAATCGAGAGTAACTAAGACACTAAGATAAATTATTGAAGAAATAAACGAGGAATAAGGAGGAGGTTGCTGCTCTTTCGATTGTCGCTATTATAATTTCCAAGCATTTCTGGTAGGGAAACCCATCTAGAACAATCATTCATCAATGTAGACTCAATAGGGCTACTGGCTAGGAGGTAAGATAAA
This sequence comes from Apodemus speciosus, assembly GCA_002335545.1. NCBI lineage: Eukaryota > Metazoa > Chordata > Mammalia > Rodentia > Muridae > Apodemus > Apodemus speciosus. Next base: position 27,495 of record BDUI01002700.1, on the reverse strand, counting down.
ATCTCTAATGCTGAGTTTCCTTCAAGATGCAACCATTAGGCCAGGAAGGAAAACATCATGGGAGAAATGCACCTGCCAGCATAGTAGCAATCCCCTTCAGCATATAAAGGAAGTGGTGAGTTTGGGGCAAAATTCCACCCAGCTAAGCATAGGTACAAATATGGTGGATAGTATATACCTTTAATCCTAGGAGACAGAGGCTAGCAGATCTCTGAGTTCAAGTCCAGACTGGTATAGAGCAAGTTGAAGTAGAAAAAAAGCTAAAGTCCAGGAGTGATGGCACACACCTTTGATCCCAACATTCAGGACACAGAGCCTTGCAGGTCTCTGAGTTCAAGGTCAATCTACAGAGCAAGTTCCAGGACAGCCAAGCTTCGGCAGTGAAGGAGCTGGAAAACAGGAAGCTGGTGATAATGTAATAGAACAAGGCAAGGGGCATGTTCCAGCTCCAGCAAGCTGCAGAACTCTGCAGTTCCAGCCGTGTTGCTCTGGCTTTAGAGTCAAGAATAGAAGACTACTGGGACAATTGGTTCTGGTTAGCTGAAGCTAAGAAATTAGTGGTGATTAAGAAGAGACCAGCATCACTGAGGCAAAACTCTTCTAGGAAGTGTTTTCTGAGAGAACAAAGAAGCTATGTTCTAGAGATAGCCAAGTCTGTATCTCATACTGGAACTCTACTTGATAATGTGTAAGAGTCACCCAGGTGGTACTGGTTTTAAAGACATGAAGGGGGCATGAAGAGCAGCTGAGACTTGGCACTGTGAGAGGCCATGGAAGGCCATTGGTGAAGGCACAGCCTCAGTTGCAGTTGATGACCCAGGATGGAAGGGGTCATGCAAAGGAGGCTTGGCACCATGAAGAGAGCCTATGAGAGGCTATTGGTGAAGCCTAGTTGTAGTGAAAGACTCCAGTGTATTGGAGATGTCAGTATCATGGGATGATCACTAAGAACAGCAGCAGCAGTGGAGTAGAATCAACCAGAGCCTAGAGTGCTACAGCGGGCAAAGCTAGAGAAGCAACCCAAGCCCTTTGGAAGCACCCAGAAGATCATACATTGATCTGAGGCAATAGAACAAGAAGCTGTGAAGTGGAAACTGACTTGGAGACCCCAAGATGTTAAAGATGCCAGAGCCATTGGGATACTTGCCAAGGAAAGCTGCTAACAGGGAATGGAGCCAGCCCAGGAGAAAGCAGTTTGTTGCAGTCAACAAAAACAAAAAAGGAGTTGGAGATCTGAAGACTGCTTTGACACCAGACATGGAGATGCAAAGTTTGGAGATAGCACAGCTGATTTTCTGTCTTTCTTTGGGGATTACAGTTAAGTGAATAGATGACTCTCAGAAGAAACTAAACTTTGGGCTTTTAAGATTGTTAAGACTGCTATAGACTCTGGGAACTTTGTAAGCTGAACTAAATGTATTTTTTATTATGCTCTGGTTAGGTAAGGCTCCTATATACTAATATGTTTGAACAAGCTTGTGGGGGCCAGGGCGTGGAATGTGATGGTTTGAATATGCTTGGCCCAGGGAGTGGCACTATTAGGAGGTATGGTCTTGTTGGAGTTGGTGTGGCCTTGTTGGAGGATGTGTGTCACTGTGAGGGTCAACAATGAGACCCTCCTTCTAACCACATGGAAGCCAATCTTCTAGAGGTCTTCAGATGAAGAGGTAGCTCCTCCTGCACCATGACTTTCTGGACACTGCCATGCTCCCTCCTTGTCAATAATGGACAGAACCTCTGAACCTGTAACCCAGCCTCAATTAAATATTGTCCTTATAAGAGTTGCCTTAATAATTGTGTCTATGCACAGCAGTAAAACCCTAAGACACCACCGCAAAGTGTATTCCTCCCAAGCCGTCCTCAGAGTACCCCGAATGTAGATAAGAAGTCCCCACTTGACAAATGAGAGTGAAATTTTAGAAATTATGATCAGCCCTGACAGAACTCAGATATAGGCTGAAATCTTTCTTTGCATGAATTATTTCTCATTTTGTCTGACACTGATCGTGGTCTTAATGAGATAAAAATCATTCATGAAATGTTCTTGGTCACAGATACATAGCCATGTGTAATGTTCAAAGAATGGGGAGGTTGAAATCTAATTCCTTGCTAAGTATACTTTTTTCTTTTAAGGAAAAACAAACTAAAACAACAAAACAAACAAACAAAAACAAGCAAACAACTCTTGTGCCATGAAGCCCTCAGTCAGATGTTTGAACTCAGAGAGTCTGCTGTAAGCAGGTCTTGCTGAACTGTGTGTGCCTTTAAACTATGCTTTCCTGGACTGTCCCCTTGAAGCAAACCAGGCCATTAAGGCAGAGCTAGTCAACAGCACTGGGCTAGGCTGTAAGATTAGCTGCCCACATTGCTATACCATGAAGCATTAGTGAGTCAGGGGTAATCTGTATATCCAGGCCAAAAGATCTCCCGCAACAAAAATCTAGCAGTTTTGTAGCTGGCCAAACTTAATACAACCTGGAAGACATTTTCATCTTTAATCTGCCTTCCTCTCCAACTGTTTCACCACAGGATAAGGCAGACTGTTTGTCGTCTTCATGCTAAGCCCATTATCGTGTGGTTAGTTATACTTACATGTGGTTTATGAGTCCTCATATCTCTTGTATGTTCTGTCAAATAACAAGGTAGGTGACTTCCCCTTTTCTTCTGTTGTAGGTAGGGTTTTTATTGCTATCCTGAAACACCATGATGAAAAGCAAATTGGCGAGGAAAGGGTTTAATTTCGCTTGTACTTCTATATCACTGTTCATTATTAAAGAAAGTCAGAACAGGAATTCAAACAGAGGCCAGGACCTGGAGGTAGGAACTGATGCAGTGGCCGTAGAGGAGTTCTTGCTCTCCATGGCTCACTAAGGCTTTTTTTTTTTTTTTTTTTTACTTATGGAACCTAGGACCACCAGCACAGGGATAGCACCATCCACAATGGGCTGGGCCCTTTCCCATCAATCACTAATTAAGAAAATGCTCTACAGGCTTGCCTACAGGTAGACCTTATGGAGGCATTTTTTAAATTGAGGTTTCCTTCTCTCAGAAGACTCTAGCTTCTGTCAAGTAGACACAAAACTATCCAGAACACTTTTTTACTAATATGTTTTTTCTGGATAATGAAACTATAAAATTGTAAGCCATGTTTTTCTTTAATAGCCTAACATCCACAGTACCCTTTTATGCCAGACAATAGATTAATTGCTTTTTGTAATTCTATTAATTAATCCTGAAATACTCTATTTTTAGAAAGACAGACATTATATATTAAAACTTTGAAAATCTAAGTGGTATATAGCTCAATGGTAAGTAACCTAATATGTGTCAGGCTCTAGGTTTACTTCCTAGCATTGCAAAAAGTTGACTATATTATATATAGTTGTGTGTGTGTGGGTGTGTGTGGGTGTGGGTGTGTGTGTGTGTGCGCGCGCGCTTGCACGCACGCGCGCACGTGCGCATTCCTACCACAAAGAGCTGGTAGAATCAGGGGTCTAAGAAATGTAATTTCGTTAATGAAATTAATATAATTCCATTAAGATTTCATCAGCAAATAGAGAAGGTGAAATTAAATAGTCAATAAATCTAGCCTGAAAGGCCAAATGCACTCCGTCTTCCTCACCATGTTCTTAGCATTACTACTGCCCACAGCATCCCAGTGTGATCTAATTGTGTGCACACGGTCTAAGGTCTGAAGACAAATTTAAGGTTGCTTCTTTGTGTTTTGCCAAGTTCAAATTGAACTTCTCATTAGCTCTGATTATTTAGCTTCTTTCTGCAACCCAATTTCCTCAAACCCATAATGTTTCCCAACTTCTCTTCCTGTGAACTGGAGCTCCGACCTTTGAGCTTCCTACTTGCCCAAAACTTTACCTCTACCCGGTATGCGAGCCCCCTAGGTGCTCATTCCACMAAGAGCTGGTAGAATGTGGGTGTTTGGAGAGGGTCTTAGAAAGAAACAGCTGTGGGCTTTCACTGCTGGGAGGCTGCTGCATCAGGCCCAGCGCTCTGTGAGCTGGACCTCAGCTGCCCCTTTGGTAATGATGGAAGGGTATGGTGATCAGCCAGTGGTAACAGACAATTGTTAAATGGAGGCCAACTGTTCCCAGTGCCATTTTCTCCTAAAGCCAGACAGCACTTAGCTGTGTGTCAAGACATGGAGACAAGCTGTGTTCTTTGGATGCTTAGTTCTGTAGAACAATGAGTTAAGAGGAGACTGATAAAAATAAGGACCAGGAGAAAAGAAATGAGAGGGGGTAAGGAGACTGTATAGTTAGCCATAAAGTCCATCTGTCAGATTCTCAAAGCCCTCTGCTCCAGTCACTACTTGGCAGGTACATTCTGCAGCCAGTGACTCTCACTGAATTCTTCACCCCATACTTGGACCAGGAAAGGCATGCAGGGAGCCCTCCACAGCTTCAGGGACTGATGGAATGACTGACCAGAGACAAATGCAACTTGGGATCCATCCCACGAGCAGGCACCAATCCCTATCATTGTTACTGATGCCACGCTGTGTTTGCAGACAGGAGCCTGGCATGCCTGTCCTCTGAGAGGCTCCACCAGCAGCTGACTGAGACAGATACTTACAGCCAAGTGTTGGACTGAGGTCAGAGACCCCTGTGGAAGAGTTAGGGAAGGATTGAAGAAACCAAAGGGGATGCCAACCGCTTAGGAAGACTGACAGCATGAGCTAACCTGCGCTTATTTTCTTTACAGTAAAGAACAGTCAATGATACATATGTCTAAAAATGTCATAATGCAACCCAGCATTTAGAAGATTAAAAAAATTAATAAAGAAATCAAATGCAAATGTCTTACGGGGGGAGAGAGAGAGATGAAAGCATATTAAGGTACTTAGATTAAAGGCCTAAGGACACATTTTCTGATATTACTAGAAGAAAATAACAGATTATTTAACTAGATGTATTTCTGAAGTTGTTTATTTTACAAAAATCAGTATCTATTTTTGAGCTTATTGATCTCATAAAATACATTTTTTAAAAAGTGACACAAGGCCCAGCTAGTTGGCTYGGCAGGGAAAGGTGCTTGCTGAGAAAGTCTGGTTACCTGAGTTCAATCCCTGGATCCCACAGTGGAAGGAGAGAACCAACTCACAAGAATTGTGCTCTGACCTCCACATGCATGCTACTGTGCACACATACACATGCGTGCACACATCCACATACATGCACACATCCACATGCATGTACACATACACATGCATGCACTCATAGACATACACACTCACACACACGTACTCGCACATGTGCACACACTCTAAATAATTAAAAAGTAATATATTTAACAATAAAGATAGTCTAAAGGAAATGAATATTCTTCAGTCTGGGTGACGTTAAATCACTAAATCTGAGAACGTTTGTCGTCAGAGGAGTGAGTGACCATAGGAAGGAGCAATGATTGACAGGAACAAGATTTTCAACTCCGGTTTAAAGACAAGCTCCTCAGACCTCCCGTTTACTGCATCCAATAGGTAGCGTAGACGTCATATACAATCTTATTTATTCCTCAATTTTGTGACAATGAACTGTTATTACAGTGTTGTGGGCAAACCAAATGCAGCTAGAGGTGTGTGTGGAGAGCACAATGAGTGTGTTTTAGTCAGCTGGACACTAGATGGCTGTAGCTATAAAAGCACTAGTTTTTCAAAAGTCTACAATCCTGTCCCAAACTACTCTGAACACAGATGGATTCTAACCCACTCAACTGACTCTGGACTGTCACACGTTTCCAAAAAGCAAGCACAGATCCTTGAAGTCACAGACGTTGCATTGACAAAGCCTGGCAGGAAGCTCACACAACCTGCTTCAAAGTCACTCGGCTTCATACTTGCACTGTGTTCTTTTCAAGTTGCGGGCACGTAGCCAACTCACTTGGCTAATTATCGTGATTAATTATTGTGATAATTACGATGACTATCTGTGAGGAAGATGGAGGCATTTTCCTCATTAAAGCCAGGGAAGTGGTGGAAACATTATACAGCCCCTAAGTCATATGGTCTGAATGGGAATCCCAAGTCTAACTCTGAGCTCCGTGTCCTTTCTGTGTAGTAAGCAAGGAAAGGAGCTAAGGTCCTGCCCCACATCGTACATCTAACACAGCATTTCCATCCTCCAGAATGCTTCTAGTTAATAATGTACCCACATCTACCTTCCATGCATTCCAAAACTGAATGTCAAGTTCCTAGAAAGCTGAAATAAATGAAGAAAGACTTCACTGAGATGGGGGCGGGGGGGG
>BDUI01002698.1:75829-96396 GCA_002335545.1 Apodemus speciosus | reverse complement strand
TCTTTCTTTCTTTCTTTCTTTCTTTCTTTCTCTCTACTAATAAACTATTAAAAAGAAGCATACTTTTCAGTCTCAGGGATTGTCTCCATGTTGTTGTTTTTCAGCTTCTCCTGGATTTTAGTTACTTTTTAGGTTATAATATAATTATACAATTCCTCACTTCCCATTTTTCCCTCCAAAGACCCCAGAAGCTCCAGTGAGAAGAGCTCTTTGGGTTGGGTGGGAGACAATCTCAGTTGAGAGCTCAGATTCCAGTCTGTGGACATTGTAGAATTTTTTTTTTTTTTTTGGCAAATTTCTAGGAACCCTTTCCAGATTTTCTTAGCCTTGTTTATAGAATAAATTATTGAAAAACTCAGTGTGTTAAGTTACTTTATTTGGCATACCGCTATTTCTGCATTTAAATGTTTGTCACCAGCCTTGCATTATTGTTCTATGGTAATCCATACACTTAGATCAATTTTGGATAGAATTTTTAAATACTCATGTAAATAAATATAAGATAGTAAATATGACTACATATTATATGGTTTATTTATATACCTATTTTACTATTATATTTCTATACATGAGTTTATTCCCTTTGAAATATTGAAGCATGTGATGATATTTTTTGGCTACTACCCATTGCTTTATTGTGGCCTAAGTCTTAATTCATCATATATTCATATGGTATATTCACATAAATATCATAAATATTCAATTTGTTTTCTGATACTACCTTTTACCATCCAGGAAAAACATTACATTTAATTGATATCATTTCACCTTAACTAGATTCTAAAGTAACAGTATGGAAAATTAATTTATGTAAAATGTGTATGTGCTGCTACAACTACAATCAATGCCCAGTGCCCAGTTCTTCTTGAAGATCAATTGGTCATATCCTGCCTCATACTTACCTGTACATGGTAGAATATATGATGTTATTTTCACAATATATGACTTATTTTCACAATATTCCTGAATCTTTTGAGTCAAGTTGAAGTTCGAGTTTTAAAGTTAAATTTGATGCGTTCTTCAGTGTCAGATACAATGTTCAATAAGTGTTAAAATTGAAGTCAGTAAGATGGGATTTGAATTATGAATCAGGCATTAACACACAGTGTGATTTTTGGACAAGTAATTTAACTTCTGTAGCAGTTAATTTGTCCTTTTTGAGTTTAAAGGCAATAATGCAAACCATTCTTTCTGATGCGTCTTGGAACAGAAAAATAGGAGATTATAGAGATTTAATTTTAAAAGTAAATTATGATGCTTTTGAGCAAATGTCAGAGCATTTATCTCAGAATATTAAGGTTATTTTTTCACCCAGTCATTGAAATACACATTTAGTGGAGTCAATCAAGCATAAGTGCAGTGGACTCAGGATGGATAGTGAGACGTGGCTCATAGTTTATTAAATCCTAATTCCGTCTTCTCTGGACAAGTTTTCTCAAATACATCTTACTTGATCTTCAAATGGTGTCTCATTAGATGTTTTCGTAGATGTAACAGAATTTTCAGTTACATTGATTTGTCATCCCCCTGCTCCCAAAAGCAAATGAGCAAATGCAGTGTCGAATCCATGGTTTTAGACTCTGACTGACACACAGTTACATTTAAGTCCGCCATTGCAAATACCAGAATTGTCCACGACTTAAATGAATTTGTAAAAAGGAGAAACTGATGTTTTATTTTGCTGAAATTTCTCATAGGAGATATTCTAAGAACCTACCAGTTTCATCCATTTTATAGCTTCTATCACTCCCTTTCCTCAATTTCCTCACTTTAGATATATGCCTTTTCAGCTTTGTCTGGGAAATTACCTATCTATCTATCTATCTACCCATCCATCTATATCTATTTATCTATCAATCAATCAATCTATCTACACACATATGTACATCTATCTACCTATCTGTCTATGTATCTATGTATCTATCTATGAGTCTATCTATACAAATATGTGTGTGTGTGTGTGTGTGTCTGTGTGTGTAGATATATAATGGATTCCCCAAAAGCAGCTTAAGTGGCTTATAACTTTGTATTCTTCTTTTTCATACCTTCAGGGAATAAAAGAAGGATGTAATGGATGGGAAAATACTTAGCAATAGCAGAATATATGTGAAATACTTTAACTTGATATGGAGGCAAGAAAAAATTTTTTCTCATGAATATATTTATGCAGATATTACATATTAAATATAAAGTTTAAAATCATTTAATGAAAATATATGTTCAAAATTTTCTTATGATTTCAACATCTCATTAACACAAGTACAATGAATATAAAAGTGATACTAATGTGGCAAAATTAATTAAGAAATGATTTTTACAGTATGTACAAATTTTGACAAAGAAATCTGTACTGATTAGAAATCACAAAATTTACATATTTCTATAAATTATAAATATAACTCTATTAACAGGTGATATTTTGCCACCAGCAATGTTTTCCATTTGCTTGGAAAATGAAATTTTAGARGGCATTGTATTTTTCTTGGTGACACATAACACGTACAACATTTAAGTAAATTATTACAAAATACAATAATTATAAAATGTTCTTTTAAAAAAGATATTGTCACAATGAATAGAATTGCTATACTATAAATTCTTGCAAAACATGTTTACACATGTGATTCTTTATTCAATAACTAGAACTGGTAATATTTAAATATAATGCCTCTCTCAACAAAACATTCAATTCACTGTTAAGTAAAAGTTTTAAGTATATCATATCATATACATATACACACACGGCACGTGTGCTTGTGTATGATCTCATGCACTGGAACCATTCTAAGGATTGAGAATATGACAAATTCTCAGTTGCAATATTACTTTCTTTAGTAGCTATTGCTGCTGTTTTCCAATCTAATCTATAATGGAAATTTATATGTCTGTTTAAGAGAAGAACTCATTTGTGACTGTGAAAAAATTTAAAAAATTTTATGAGAAAAACTACTTTGATTCCAACGACCCAGGGATAAGTCATTCTTACGAATGAAATAAGATGATATTAGTACATATCATAGTCCAGTGCACTAATATTGAAGTTTCCCTAAAATATGGAAATTCTAATTAATAGGAATTTGAAAGTGCCAGTGATATATATTAATGACTGGCAAAACTTTATGGAAGAAGTCAAGCATAAACTTGTCAAGCAATTATGGTTGCTGGAATGGTAACCGAGAAATTAGGTTCTGTATGATTCTTAAGGTCATAACTGCTCTTTGTTTTATGATCTTTAACTTTGTCAGTTGACAATACTGCTTTGAAAATGACAAATGGACTGTTATTTACTTCAATGATTTAATATATGCACAACATCTGCAGTTGACTCCCAAGGAAATTTTAAATTACTTTTTAATGCTCATTCTTAAAATCTCCCATCCATAACTTGTTTGTGTTTATGGGCTGGTGAACTTTTAGAAGTTCTTTGATATTTGATTTTTCTATTCAATGCATTGATCCTGTACTCAATGGACTTTGGTGTTTATAAAGATCTCCTTAGTATGATTGGGAGAGATGCATGGGACAAGTGGCCAGGTACAGAAACATTCTGCTCATTTGTTCAGAGGTCAATTAACTCCTAGCCTTCAGGTGAGTGGGCTGCAGTTGCAGATGGCTTCATTTTCATACTCAATAAAGACAGCTGGTGTTTTATGGGAACCAAACTTGCTGTATGCCAATGAAATGCCCTGTTATCATTGACACTGATTGTAATGCTCTTATAATATGACACTAAGGTTTGGGGATCGTTCATTATATCAGCTTACCTCAGAGTCTTGACTTATACATCTCCTTTGAAGGAATTATGACACCCAATATACTGAAGTATCGATATAAATATATTAGGTAAAAATAAAATTTATAACCAAATAAATTTAGGACAAATTTTATAAAACAGATTTGAATTTTAGACAAAATTTGTCAATATTTATTACATGAAGAAGGGTAGTGATGTTAAGACATTTTACACGGACCATTCACTGAATTAACTTAATGATATGAGCATTGATAAGAATAAATTAGAATCAATAAGTACAGCCTTACAGTTGGGCAATACTTCTCCATCTCCCATCCTTCCCTACTGTAAGCCACTGTGCTTTTTTTTTTTTTTTTTAGAGTAAATGGGGCCTGTAGGCCCAGGAAGTATGAATGATGAATGGGATTCAGACAGTCTGTGACCTTCAGTGCTTTCTGATACAGCACAAAGTTGCCCAGGTAGAATGACTTTGGGAAATGACAAACTAGAAGAGAATAGATAACAGTTCCCCCAAAATATCTAAGAATAGTTTTTCAAAACCAACCACAGATCATATTCTGTCCTTTCTGTGTTTAGTACTAGTTTGTGCGTTGGCACTTCAGAGCAAAAAAATTGTACTATTATGTCATTAAACATGTTTGTGAGTTGTATGCAGAAACTGAGTGAACAAAAATAAATTATGGTCACAATATGTAGAACATTCTGGCAAAAAATAAATAAAAGTCTTTTCCTTAAATGCAAACTGGCATGGATATAACCATGCATTCATCATAAAGAAGGAAGACTTTTGTAGAAATATTAATGTTATTAAAATTATGTTACGTGAATTGTCCTCAAGAACATTAAAAATGTTTTAACAGTAATATGTTACTTAAATTAATTACTCCAAATTTGCTTGTGATTTCTCGAGCAGATATCAAAAGATTAAAAAAGGTTTAAAAAGTATATTTACAAATTATTTACAGATTAAAAGTTTTCAGACTATGTTGGTAAGAAATAACAGAATATTTCATATATAATAATTTTCTTAAGTAAAATGCAGTCATATATAATATACAAATTACATACATATGGTATTTTTTTGCTCAAAGAGAGTAACTTAATATTTTATTTATAATAATCAGATAGACAGTATACTTAAGACAAAATTTGTTGGTGTTTACATTCTACCAATGCTTTATTATGTTTTTAATTTGATATATTCCTGAGGAAGCATTAAAACATCTTCTATGTCAATGGAAAAATAAAAATAAATGAATGGAACACCGACATGTTCACAGACAGCCCATTGATGATTTCAATTTTATCTGTGGTAGGTTCTACTTAGCCCTGAGATAAGATTTACTAAATAGTAGCAATAATATAGGAAAACACTATGAATAAAGAAAGCAGAACATCAGTGTGAAGGAATGGCTTATAGGCTCTTCAACTTACAGACTTTTATTAGACTGAAACCTTACCTCCAATAGAACTGTTATAAATAGAAAAAGAATATATTTAAACACAATGTATGCCACCCATTTCAAGAAAGAACAAGTCAAAGGCAGTCCTTTCTCATTAGGTCTCACAGTAAGCTGTTCAGAAAATGATAACACTTGAAATTCAAACCCATTGATTTTATTTATAGGTTTAGAGTTAGCATAGTCAGTAGGTTTATATGAGCTATTTACTTGGCTTTATAGTTCTTTTATAGTTCTATCCAGGATGCAATCAAATTGCTCATGCTGAACATATTTTATTTTTCCTTGAGGATTTTGTAAGTCTATAGCTGATTACCCAGCAAATTCCTATCTAGACAAAACAAATGCTATTTTTCAATCTTGTTTCGTTTTCTATTTTTCCTTCTTCTGATGAGGACTGAACGTGGCCACTTTTTTTTTTTCCCCAAGAAAAGCAGGTAGTCTGCCACTTGCCTTCATCACCAAATCGTCTTGTATTTTTATTGTTGCCATTGTGGTTGTTTGAAGGAGGGTTTTGCACAATATTCCAAGATGGCTGCCAGTCATGCCCATGCTTCAGCCTCCTGCATTCTGGGTTTTCCTGGATGGGCTGACCCCGGTGGTTTCAATTTGAGAAGGCAATAAAAGTTTTTAGAATCTAAACCTACCTATGATCTTCTGTGCCCTACCATTCTACTCTCATCATTTAAAGGCTGAATAAGAAGCAAAGAATCCTGTTATTTAAGCATTAACTTGATGAAAGCTCTATGACATACATTCCCACAATGCCGTTAGACTATTATGAAAGTGCAAGAATGGGGAAAACATTGGGTTTATTTTATGAAAATCAGGAAACATCATTAGTTGCCAAAAAAAAAAAAAAAAAACACTTCACTATGTTTCTTTTTTCCCTTTTTTCAATTGAATATTTTCTTTACATACATTTCAAATGTTCTCTCCTTTCCCTGTTTCGCCCCCTCCCAGAAACCCCATTTTTCAAAACTGCAGCACAAACAGGATACTTTTGGAAATATCTGAAAATCTGACTTCCATTTTGCTATTCTACCCTGCATTCTAGAATCCCCACCCCCACCTGGTGGCATCACCCCAGTTAATTCCTGTCCTGTGCCTCTCTAAGTCAATCATCAGCCTTAAAACATTATTAATGGATTAACTTCTCTCCTTAGTTATATTTTCTCATCTTTTCATGCGTCCAAAAATCTATCCTTAGCTATGTAAACACACAGCATTCTAGGTACTTTCTGTGTGTTGAGGAGGTTGTGAGATATTTGATGAAAGAAATTTCCTGAAGAAATTCCAAAGATGCTTCTTGTCAACCTCGGTTGTCCTTAAAGGACATCTCTTCACCACAAGAATGTATTTCTGAGCCCCAAAGTCCAAATTGTTCTGGTATTAATTCTAGGTGAGATTAAACGCTCCCCGTTAAACAAAACAATGTTCCTTGAACACATCATGGATTATACAAGCTCTACACCTTTGTTCCCCTGCCCCCATATTATTTTGCCTATATTTCCTCTCCTTGTCAATTCTATGTAGTCTATAGAACCCTGGGTACCCAGACTGCTCTTGTACTTGACACTCCCTCTAATTTGTCTTGTTTTAATTTCAATACAGTAGGTGAATTAATGTATTTTAAGTTTCTTAACTAGGAGTGAATAAATACTGCAAGTAATCTTAAAGTAAGCTTTTATTAGCTATCAAATGATAATTATTAAACTACCGGAAACGTTCTAAAGCATGCATAATCACACAGTGTTGCTATTTCAGCACTCATATCTTCTAAAATCTGGCCAAAGTGCACCAACAGACTGATCTATAATAACAGAAACACAACTGGAATTGATGCTGTAGAATAAACACGGATGCAGCATTAAGTCTCATGGTGGACCTACGTATAAGTTTGTTGGCATATATGTATGTATGGAMTATTTTCTCTGATTAGCTCAACAAAGAAGACGAATTTAAAACCAACAGCTTAAACAAAGTGATACTCTTTGAGATTAGTTTATATGATTTTATTACTAACAAGGCAATGTGCCTGCCCGTTTCCCTCTTAGCTTCTTTATTGCCTTAWTACTGTACATGCTATTATTGGCTATATCTAAAGTGGTGTCACTTAATCCTTAGAGGCTGTATTAAAAGCCTTAGTCACTGCTGGTGGGATTTTGAGACTTAGTGCCATTCTTAGGATGAGGTTATGTTTTATTAAAGGTAGTTCATTGCATGCATGCTCTTGAAGAATGTATTAAGGCCCAGGATCCTTCTTTTAGCTTTCTGTTTCCTGGATGCCATGGCATGAGAAGTGTTGTTCTGGGATGTCCTATCTCTGTGCCAGGATGCTCTGCCTCACTGTAGGCCCCGAACTCAATGGCTGTCCTCAGTTGCTTCTGGAATGTTAATCCAAATCAATTATTTTTTTTCTTTAAGCTGTTTATGTTGCATATTGTGATCATTGCAAGTCTAACACTTTACTTATATATAACGAAGCTATGTTAGAAATATTGTAGAACTTATTTACTTTATAAGACCAAATAAATTATATGATATTAGAATAATAAGGTTTTCYGTCCCAACTTATAAATGAAATTTATAACAAATTAAATATAACTCCCAGTAGAATCATAAAAAGGAAGCAAAAGATTGCCAAATAAATCACTATATCAATAGTGTTATTTAGTATAAGTTATGATTAAACCTATTAGCACAACTATCTGTGCATAACATATTTTTAGTATGTATCCTGAACTCTTATTCCTGCTGAATATTTTCTGCAGTTATAAATTTGTATTTTATGGAACTATTGACATCATAATACAGCATTTTGCATTTATTTGAAGCATTATACCTTTATCACACATATATCACACTATTTGCTTTCAATATCCCCGAGAAGAAAGCACATAGATGGCGTGGGGAGATAGCTCAAATGGGAAAATGCTTGCTGTGTAGGCATAACTGCTGTGGTGTGGATTCTCAGAGTGCACATAAAATCCATGCAAACTAATGATAGATCTCAGGAGACTGAAACAAAGCATCTATTGGTGAGCCGGCTGGCAAGCCAGAGTAAGTATACTTTATGTTCAGTGAGGAACCCTGAACTAATAAATAGACTGGATAGCCTTTAGGAAAAGATACAATGCCAAGTTTGGACCTCCAGTTGCAGATGAACGCACACATGCACCCATAAACATGCACATGGACACACTCAATAATGCACAGAAGCAAACAAACACATATCATTATTTTCAAACTTTTATTTTTTTCGTTAACACCAAAGTTATTTCCTGATATATTTGTAAACACCTCAGTTAATCCTAGTTTGAAAATTATACTCCTATTAATTTTCAGGACAGAATTTATAACTGGCTCATGTGACTGTCGCTCATATTAAACTACCACAACTTGCTGAGAAGATCATACCTGGAGTTTAAGAAAGATGATGATGTAGTCTTCAAATGGAGAACTTTATATTATATATTTATACATATATTTTAACACCTTAGGTTCCAGGGCTGATGAGATAGGTTAGCGGATAAAAGTACTTGTATTTGATCTTTGAAACCTACAAGGTTGAAGAAAGCTTTTTCAAATTGTCCTCTTACCTTCATATATACATTGTTGCACACACGTGTACCCTATGTATGCCAATACATGTAATAATTAATTAAAACCATAGATCCAGTATTTTTATGTAACTTTGGCTATGCCATGCTTCGATTAGTGATTGACGAAGGTAGACCATTAGTAAATGTAAGTTAAGTTGGATGGTTATTTCCAGTGTGAAAGTCATTTGAATCATAGTCAGTTCTGTTTATCCCATTATAAATAATAATAACAAAACACATAAGTACCGACTAGTAGGTGCCTTGAACTTACCATCTAATATTTTTCTTAATCTACCATAAAATCTAATAACTTATTTAGGTGAGCAGGAAAACCAAACAGAAACAAATGTTTCCATCTACAAATGGAAAGGTAGAACAGGAACCAATCTGTAAGATGTGATGCTATTTGTAGATTCTTCAGTGTTCTAACAATACCTTCTGAAGCAGGTCCAGTGCACCCATATATTAAAGGTTTTCAGGAAAGAAAATGATTTTGATGTGGATATTTTACCCGTCATGCCTGATTTTCATGTGAACCTCCTCTTTGTTCTGATCACAGGTATCCAGGCTTATGCATTGGTCTCCAGTTGCTATGCATTGAGCTATTTTCAATTGAGAACATAGTTATTTTCAGTATCAATTGGAAATGAGAGCAGTGGCCACCTGATGATGCCAACTCTATCCAGGCTTCTTTGTGTTATCAGACTGAGCACACATTATTTTTGGCTTGACACACCTTTGTATTGATTCTAAGAATTCTCTGCAGTGCTCACGTTTTCTTTCTAACCTCAGGAGGCTCTCGGGGATAGGACAGCCATTAAAATGTAGGTTTGATGGTAGAACAGACAAAGCCAGAAACAGTTTTACTTTGTTAACTTCAGGAGTCATTGAAGTTTGCTGTCACCTAGAAGAACATACTAGAGTATTTTAGAATATAGGAAAGTTCTTCAGCGATAAGAGATATGTTCTTCCTTGTATTTGTCTACATCATCTCAGAGACTCAATTTATGGACTTCATTGTATCACATTTGATTAGCTCAATGCTGGACTGATAGTATTAGTATCAGTATTTATTTATCTATCTATTGACACTTTTGTCATCTTACTGCTTGGCACCATCTTGCTTCTCTCACTTCAGTAGCTTTTAAACCTGAAGGTGACCTGGAAGTCAACAAGTAGTTTTTGTTTACATTAGAACAACAGCAGATCTCTCTGAACAGGTTTATAGAGAGAATCTAACACCAAAGACGAAACACAGCTCTGAATATTATTTGATAATCTATTGATCATACTGGAAACTACCAGAGATTTTGAATGAAGACATTCCATTCTTGTATATTTAGGTAGCAAGAATTTTTTTAAGGAGTTAAACTTTTTAATTAAAAATATTAATTCATTTATTATCTTAATTGTAGGTATTTATGTGGTATAGTATAAAAAGTTGGTATATATGCATAGCATATACCCATTTATTTTACATTTAATTGTATTCTGGAAAATTTAGATTCTATGACTTTCCTGTTTTTAGAAATATCTGAACATTTTCATCAGTGTTGTTGGTGTTAACATGGTTTTGGTACTGAAATAATTTCACTGAAAATATCCTTGAGAAAATAGAGTTGAAAATACTGAAAGATTATATTTATGATTAACATTTTTTTGATGAGTACACACATTCAAAGTATGAGTGCACTGGCTGTTTCTAGTTTCATTGACTTCCATTAGTCATCTTATGTAAAATTTTAAGTTATACAACTCCATTTTTAAAGGTTTAGCATCACCACACTCGTCATGGGCACTTAATTTTCTGCCGGGTGTTTTCTCTAAGATTATTTAAGATCCTTAAATATAGTCCTTTATCTTTTTCAATTACAGTGAAATTCCAGCAGCTAGAAAGTGCTGACACAAGGTAGGCTCTCAATAAAAGCTTACTGTATGAATAAATAGATGACATACTAAGTGACTGTACTTGTAGTATTTATTTAATGGAGCATGCTAGTTATAGTTTTAAATGACTGTCAAATTATTTTAGAACAAATCAAAACTTACTAAGTAATCTTCTTACTAAAGGAAATAAAAATAATTGCTTCTAAAAATAGACAAGCATGACAAAATTAAAATTGCTTCCTTTATAATAAATACATTTATGAAGAATAATTTTATACATTTGGTTGGCCATATTTTTGATTATATGTCATCTCTGCAACCAAACAGGGGTTTTAATAATGAATAACTATGAATATGATATTCTTTTTTAATAATTTATTTCTTTTTATTTTATATGTGTTGGTGTTTTGCC
The DNA here is from genome assembly GCA_002335545.1 of Apodemus speciosus. Lineage (NCBI taxonomy): Eukaryota > Metazoa > Chordata > Mammalia > Rodentia > Muridae > Apodemus > Apodemus speciosus. Next base: position 85,278 of record BDUI01002698.1, on the reverse strand, counting down.
TGCATATATGTCTTGTGAGGATATCAGATATTGGAGTTATAGACAGTTTTGAGTTGTAATGCGGGTCCTGGAATTTGAACCTAGGTCATCTGGAAGAGCAGTCAGTGCTATAACCACTGAGCCATCTCTCCAGCCCTGCATGTGATATTCTTAACAGCTCTATACCTGCCTTTTCATTAAGAAATATATTAAGAAAGCAGTTTGATTTTTTTAAAAAAAAAGTTTTTTTCTATATTACCAAAGAAAGGATTTTTACAATTAAGGCATTACTTTCTAAATAAACACTGAAACTACATCCTCTTTATATTATTATGGAAAATGTAACTGATTCACTAATCTATGTACATAAATATATAAATTTACGATGTAAGTTAATAGTATGTTCATTTAGAAGAAGAAGAACTTAAGAATCATTTCTAGGCCTATGATCTACCCAGTTGTGGTTGGTTCTTGCCCCAACTGAAATTCTGTATTATGGAGTGATTTTTAAATTTAATCTGAATATGGTTGGGTAGTTGCATCTGTGTCACTATTATATAAGTGGGTATATATGCCTGGGTACTTGCTACTGGAGTTGACAGGATTCAGAGCTGGTTAGAACTGCAGATTACTTCTCTCCACTGCTGACATGTATAATACCTTTAGCACTGTAAGAGCTGACCACTATACCTACTTGATTACTCCACATCGGTGACTCCAATATGTAATTTTTTAGCAATAGATTCTTACAGTCAAGTTTTAAATAGTAGCCAAGAGCAGTGGGGAAATTGGACAGAAACAGTAGTGGGGAAGGTATGGGAAGAACTGGAATGACGGGACAAAGAGTAAATTTGATCAAAGTGCAGTATGGGATTCTCAAATGAAACAAATAAACCAAAAAATATTGAGACTCTTGAGTAAAAGTGACCTGAGCTCTGAAGTGTCCTACAAATATGTTCTGTTGCATGCCTACCCGTCTCACACTCGAAAAAGTTAGGAATAAAGAAATATAACTATATAGCCAATGGTATAAAGTCATGACTAGACTGCTCATGGTGCCTTCATCTGTAATCCCAGCACTCTTTAATCTAATGCAGGAGGATTTTGAGCTCAAGGTTAGACTGAGCTTTACAGTGAGACTGTCTCAAGAATGAATGGATAAACAAACACTGACTGAATTATCACCTCCCATACCTGATAAGGTACTAATGATATTTATAGTTTTGAGATTTCAATATTTGAGTGTGTTTGAGTTTGGATGTTTACTATCTTACTTAGAAAAAAATAAAGTTTAAAATATATAATATATTTAAAATCACTGATGATTTAGAATAAAACATAATGGTAGCATAGAATTTAACTCTACTCTTTCTCAAGACAATGCTTTATATAATTTGATGATAGCACTCCAAGCCTACTTCAAATGTGAGCTATTGTATGTAATTGCCTCCCTTGATGTTCCTGTGAGGCCTACGTTGAATATGTATGTGTACACACACACATATATATATATACATATGTGGATATATATACATACACATGTACACATATATATACCAACACACACATAGTGTGTGTTGTCGATAAGGTTTCAGAACCCTAAAGCCTAGGGTGACCTGATTTCCCCATATAGGCAGATTGCATTGAATCTTACTACAGTGAATTTTAGATAATACCATTGTGTTGCATGGGGAGTAAGGTACATCACATCACTTCTCTTTACAGTTTTCAAAACTCACTTGAGGAAATTGGCTTTTAATCTTGTTGAATCTAGGAATGCAGACATAAACTTCTTTAATCGCCACAGGTAGTAATTTTTAATACTTCAAAGACATATGATTCCATGAGAAAAACTGCCATGAATTATATAGATTTATTTATTGTTTTATTGAATAATTTGATTTTATTCAACTATGGATGTTTTAGAGCTCCTGATTCTCTTGCCTCTGCCTCCCTTGTAGTCACCACGAATGTCTGGGCATTAATAGCAGCTTTAAGTGGATAGCATTATCAGTTCAAGTTACTAAAAATAGAAATGTGAAAGCCACATTGTGACTATTTAACCGCAGTGTTATTCCATTACCAGTTAAATCATGTAAATTAAATACCTCTTCATAATGCATGTCACAATGTCACAAATGTGAAAAATATTCTCAAGTATCTTTGGTTGAAGGAAAATTGAAAAGGAAATTTAACATAACTGAAATTCTAAATCATTCTCTAAGTTTTTGGTTTAGCATTCTATATCACTAAAATTGATGCTATCATCTTTAGGTTCTTTGTCATCAAACTCTTTTATTTATGGTATTTCATCAGGTCTTTATATATACCAAATTTGTACCTATGAAATAATGTATTCAAGAATGCTTCTAGCTGTTCATCTCAATAGATTTAGCATTGATTACATAGTATCTTTCTTTAGAGTCTTTTAAAATCTTCTATGTGTGTAAACTCTAAAAGAATGTTACATTTTCCTGACCACAGTTTTACATTGTGCATAGTACACACATTTCGGGCTGTTTTCAATAACTCTTCTAATATTTAATTTCATACTCAGTCTCACTAAGTGTAAGTAAGTGTTAACTAGAAAAGTGGTCCCAGTTCTTTGACTTGCAATTTCATTTTCAAGGTAAAATCATTAAAATTGGCTGTGACTACAAAGTAATTTTTGCAGCAACATAGAAATTACAATTTTTTCTTCCTCTCTGCAGTCACTCAAATTTTGTGCTCTGGCTTAAATAAACCACCTATTCCCCTAGGGTGATGTTTTGTGTTCACTCAGGACTTCCAAGAGAAGTTAGTACAGTAGCAGTTCAGCCATATATTGAGGTAAATGAATTATATAAATTTAATAGATGAACCTCAAAATAAATAAAGGTTAATACGTATAAGTATGGGGTCTGATATAACCACATACTAACAACTACTTGTTTAATTTCATCCACATAGGGGGTCAACCTGGTAAATTGTATAATCTAGTATTTACTTTTTTTTATCCAAGTTTGCATCCAGTGTTGGTCAAATTGATCATAAGGTCAACTACTTTACCTTTTAATTTTTGAAGCTATCATGTGAGACTCTAAACTTCACCAAATCATGTGCTGTGCTCTAGTTAATAGCTCTCTGATTTATATCCTAGAATAAGGTAGTATATTTTACATTTAATATCCATGGCATACTCTTGATTTAGGTTGGAACAAGTCCACATGACTTATTCCTTTGGAGTGCATGTAACACTTACTTATATAGTAACAATAATAAAACTGTATTTTATGTTTTTGTGGACTAAATTATCCAGCTGACTTTCATTAGAATATTTTAGAGTTTATATATTTAATTGTATAGCTTCATTATTACTCAATCCTATTATTATCTGAATACAGTATAATTTAATTAATCCAATTTTAAATAAGAGCTTAGTAATTCTGACTAAATTTCTGCTTTCAGTACATTTTGTGCATGTGTGCATATGTTTATGAGTGCATATGTCTGAAAGCAAACAGACAGGTGCATGCATGTTCTTTATTAATATAATACATAAATAATGTCTGTATGTTAAATAATTTACTCTTATTATATGACATAATGTCTCATTAGAATTTACTATGTTACTATTCTTATAGGCTTTGGGAAATTATCCATATTTAATCATTTTCATGTTTTAAATTAATTTTCTTGATGTTCCCTTGCATTGCTTATTTGATTTTTTTTTTTTTTTTTGTTCTCAGATTAGCTACATGTTCCTTGGAATGAAGGCCTATGTCTGTGGATAAAACCAGCCTTAACACTCACTGTATATTAATAAGATGACAAACTAGAGAGCATGTGGGACTGTTTTAACAACTGACATTAGCATTTAGGTGAACTTTGGGGTTTCTCATCAAACTCTAGAAAATATCATTTTGGTAAATAGAAAAATATAACCATGAACCCTGGGGCAGTACCTAAAATCCTGCCTGCATGTCCTTCATGCAAGTCCTCTACTTACATGTCAATATTCAGAGTTGCAATCCTAGTCACCAATCCTACGATTATGGTCTTGTCATGACAATTACAAGGACTATTTGCAAAGATGTTATGTGCTAGACATTGCTTCATTTTACTGTGCAAAAGTTCTGTTAAAGCTACTGAATTTATAATTCCCAAGCACAGTGCAGGACTTTTTTCATTTTGCTAGTTTTGACATTGCTCTTGATTTTTTTTAAACAAAATCAACTACATAATAACTTTTACTTCCATTATTGTATTTAAGGTGATTAAAGGCAAATTCTCATCAAATCAACATAGAAATATATGCAATATGTGTTTATTTATTTATGTGTTTATGTATTCTCAGTTGGTATGTTAGTATTTCTTTTACATGAACATGTGTATATATACACATGCATATATGATGATGTGATTTATACTATAATGTTTATATGAATAAATCTATAGATTTTACTATTTATAAACTTTTCAATTATCAAAATATCATTAAGAATAATATAGAGATTTCAATGTTTGATGTAGGTGAAATATTACAAAACGGAGTTTGAAACCTTGCTTTACAAAAGGAAAGAAATAGAAAAAAGATAGTTTGTAGACAGTCACAACAGCAACCTCAAATACTCCTTGCAAATGTTGTGTCTTCTGCTGTACTCATTTAAGCAAGTAAAACAACCCATTGTTGATTACAATTAATTGATGCTTATTACATATTATCATCATAGTTTGCCAGTCTATATGCATTGTTTCCAGTTCCCTTTCATTTTCCAAGTGCAAAAGTGTTGTGTAAAAAGTCACATACTCTCAAGTCTCGTGAAAATTTAAAAAAAAACTTTTATTATTTTTTAATCAAATAAATAGCAAACAAGCACCACCCAAAATATAGTGACATTTTCAAGTGTACAGTTACCCAGCAATTTTCACATCCAGAGCTGACAGGGATAAAGCTTCCTCTGCTTCTTCCCACTAGTTTCAGACAGTCTCCTTCAGTGGCCCATTGATTTTGTCTGCATCTGTCACCTCACTGGAAGGACAACCTACATTGTTCAAAACTCTCATTATATTCCTGGAGCCTTTCAAATATCTGTCTCACATGCAAGATCAAATTATCATTTGTGGCATGACTTAATGTAGTAAATAATTACTTAATGAACTATCACTGGCTTCTCCACCAAATCTCAACCTATAATAAGAAAATGATTGGGAAGACTTGCTTTTAAAAGGCAGACGCCTCACTCCTGAAGACTGAGACTCTGATGAAGTAGATCACAGCGACTGATCGTGTGCCTGTGAACAAGGACACCAGCATTTATGACTCAGCACTGAAGAACACTCTCCACACTTCTTACAAAATTTCATGAATGTGGTTAAGGAATCTACCTGATTCACAGAGACTTAAAGCCATCTGGCTGTTATCCATGGATTAGGAATTGAGAGGGTTCAAGTGAATGAGGCCTGACTATCCTGTGATCAGAGACCCTTCTGGTTGGTTCTGTTCCTGATAGTTTTAAGAAAGTCAAGGAATAAAGAAATGTGTGTTAGATTGGAAAGCCATCTAGGGATATAGGGATATAGCTGATGTTCCAAATGGTCTGTATTTAACCATAGTCATTCTTCTGTTTCAGACAAAAAGAGAATCAAGGCATAAAGCTCAGACATAAAGACAGAATAGGGACAGCATCCCACAGAACAATCTCAGATACATATACAGATAGCATCATACAACTATTTGTGAATGGCATAGTGGACTTCTATTTTTCTCCTAGTTCATATTTTTAAAATTGTTGTTCTCAGGTTAGTATCTAGCAAAGAATCTTCTTTGGGTGAAGCCAGATATGTGTCATAGCATTGTAGAAAACCAGATATTCTGAAAGTATTTATATTTTAAGTATAATAGTATTTTAAGTATAATAGTATAAATCTAAAGTATTTATATTTTAAGATTCATTGGAATCATGTAAATTATCTGTGGACTGTTTTTTGTGTTTTTTTTGTTTTTTTTTTTTGTGGGGGTTGTTTTTGTAAAAAGGTTGTATCTGATAACCCCTCCAGCCATTGCACAATGATTTAAATGACTGAGCAGGTATTGGCTCCCCTTCAAAACATTCTCACAGACATGTCATTAATAAATGTTTAATTACAGGAATAAGAAATCAAATTTGTTTGTCTCAACTTCAGCTACAAATCACTTGTTTGATCACACAAGTCCTTCAGACATACCCTCGTTTGTTCACAACCTTCTATGTAAAATTATTTATTATAATTATATTGTTATTATTATTATTATTATAGATTTGATTTCATCTTAATTCCAACCTTATTTTGCATTCATTTGCCATCCAATTTTTGATGTAATCAATTTGTCTCGTCTTTTTTCCAGTACAAAATTTACACCCTAAAGCACTCGCGGATTTTATGTTGTGACACTGTTCATGCTCACACCCCCTTTTAAAGCATGCCCACCAGGWAATCTCTCAGTTGCTCTGAATTTCATTTGTGTCAAACTGAGGAAATAAGGCCATTATTCACCTAAGGATAAACAAAAGGAGACAAAGAAGATGAAAGTTGTACCAAAATGAAAACGGAATAGGGGCTCAGAATTGAGCAATATGCCTCCAACTTTTATATCCTGAGTTTTTAAACAAGACCGTGACTCCTTGTACCTCATTTTTATAATAGCTGTAGCTTCCTATTGGATCGTTGCTCCCATATACTCAGCTACTGTAAATAATAGCCACCAGCAAAGCTTTTGAAATTTTCAGATGAAAGGAACTAAATTAAGGAAGCTTCCCAGGTGTGTCCCTAATCGCAGAATGGATGCCAAGGATCAGAAATCAGGGAGCAGTGAGCACAACAGAGTTATTGCTGGAATATCATGCAGTCCAGATCTGGAGCGTCATAAATGTCTGTTTTTTATTTATTGGGAGTTCGTTTTAATAAATATGTTTTTCTCAGTTGCAGCATGGGAGAGTAAATCTTAAATGTGAGAGATATTAGGAAAAGCAATATCAATCAGTTACGGTATGTGGATTAATGCCACAGCAGTTCCTTTCTTTGCTTATTGCAAAGCTGGCTGCTATTTTAAAGCCATTAGTCACATGCAATTGTACCTGAGTGAAATTTTTCATTACCACCCAACGATGATTCATTTTGTTTCTTTCAGAGAAACTTTGAGAATAATTTTCAGTGAAATTTTTTATGCTCCCAAAGATTTCAAATGTACCTACATTTTTTCAAAATTTATATAGATTATCTTTTTTTTAACATAGTCTACTTATGTAATCTACATATTTTAAATAGACTATTATCAAAAAAGCTAGAAATAGAACTGCCATATGATTCAACCATCCCACTACTGGTATACTTCCAAAATGGAACGAACATGTCAAAGAGACGCTTTCACTCAAGTGTTTGTTTCTGCATTGTTGACAGTTGCCAGGATGTGGAGCTAGTCTATTTGCCCTTTAGGGGATGAATGGATAAAGACCATGGAGTGTAGGTGGATTATGAGACCACCTGAACTTCTGCTGGCATACGCTACCAAGATTTCCTTTCCATTCTCCTTATGGTGTTACTGGGTAGCGATGGAACAACTCATTTATCGAGCCAATCTTGGTTTAAATGTACTACTCTTATCAGTGAGGTTGAAAGCATAATTCAAAATCAGCAAATGGGTTTGGTGTTATAAAAGTGAGCATTAGAGAAGCTGGAGAAATGGCTTGTATCCTCAAAGCACTGGCTGCTCTTCCAGAAGATTAGAATTTGATTTTGAGCATCCACATGGCCACTCAAAACCATTTGAAAGTACAGTTTCGGGCCTGTGTTTGTACCAGATATGCATGAGGTACATACACATGCAGGCAAGCAATTACTCATAAAATAAAAAAGAAATAAGTCTTTTTAGAAAAGGAATGTCAGAGCTATAGACATTTCATCATTTTTACTGTTTCTAAAAGTCTTAGTTCCCAACACCATGGAATGCAGTAAACCAGAAGCAAGGTTGCCTGTTAAGATCAAGATGCTGAACACTGTGTGGTGAATAAAGTATTGGGAGTTTGTGCTCAAGGCTCCAGGACTTAAAAACACCTTTGATCTGAGATATTTATATTTAAAATATATATTTACAAATTGATATCTCACTGAGTGTTCTGTGCAGAATATTGTAACTCCCTCACTCCCAATATGTCTATCCTAATCCTCACAATGTATAGATAGATATAATACACCATGAAAAGCAAGGGAAGACCTATGTAAGAGGAAACACTATAAACTATGTAGCTTGAAAGATGTAATCACAAGTGTTTTTTGTAGTGTGTGGGTCAGTTTGTATTATACCAAATTCATAGTTAAGGTGATTTACAAGAGACCATGCATTTGCTACTCATAGTCCTGGTACCTGGGGAATTTAGATCTAGTGCCTATAGCCCCCATGGCTGATCGAGCTTATCCACACATTTGGAGTTGTCTCTTATCTTTTAGTTTTCACATGTAAGAAAAGGGTGCCTTCCTATCTGAGCATGAAGCCCATTCATGAAGACTCTAGTCTCATGGCCCAAACGCACTCTACAGGTTACCTTTGTATCAGCATGTTGGAGATTATATTGCAACAGGGATACTGAGGGAGAGTCATGAGACTTCAGACCCTAACATAATGGCGAAGTGAGGAGACTCAGTGCCACAGAAATGACATCCTGAGAGATGGAAATCTATTATTGCTCTTTTGGTGATGTAAATGGACCACGAGCCAGTAGTCTCTAGAAGTTAGAAAATATCTTCTCTCGAGTCCTAGAAACGAACACGGATTACTGATATCTCTGATTTAGTCATGCTTTCTAGAGCTGCAAAATGGTATGCTTGTGTTATTTTAAACAAGTAACCCTGCAGTAATTTGTTTATACAAGCAGTTAGCTAACAGCATCCTTGTGATTGATGGAAAATTCAACCTGTATTACTGAATTCTTTGGTTGGACCATTTTTCAAACTTTGGGTGCTATTTTCTGAGACCCAGAAATGAGTTGGAATAGGGAAACACCTCTTATCGCTTGTGTCAGTGTTCTCTGTCTCCTTGCTTTTTAAATGTAGAGTTGTACAACCCCACATCTGACAGAGGGCTAATATCCAATGTATACAAAGAACTCAAGAAGTTAGACCCCAGAAAACCAAATAACCCTTTCAGAAAAAGGGGTACAGAGCTAAAGAAAGACTTCTCACCTGAAGAAATTTGGATGGCTGAGAAGCACCTTTAAAAATGTCCAACATCATTAGTCATTAGAGAAATGCAAATCAAAACAACCCTGAGATTTCACCTCACAACAATCAGAATGGCTAAGATTAAAAACTCAGGAAACAGCAGGTGTTGGCGAGGATGTGGAGAAAGAGGAACACTCCTACACTGCTTGTGGGACTGCAAGCTGGTACAGCCACTCTGGAAATCAGTCTGGCAGTTCCTCAGAAAACTGGGCATGATACTTCCGGAGGACCCA
>BDUI01002698.1:57207-75349 GCA_002335545.1 Apodemus speciosus | reverse complement strand
ATTTGGGGGGTGGGGAAACCAGGAAAAGGGAAATGAAATGTAAATAAAGAATATATCCAATAAAAAAAAGAATTAAAAAAAATAAATGTGTCTTAAATGCTAGACTGTGTGCCATGAAAACCTGCCAATTCTCTCCAGTGAGAAGGGAGCTCCTTTCAATAGTGCTCATTTCCTTGGAGTGATATGCTGAGGATGAATTCTGGATTCTCCTACTTTCCAGTCAACTAAACTATGGAATTAACCTTTAAACGTATGCATTCTATACTGTCTTTTTAGAGTTTTGCTCACACATAGGAAAACTTTTCTAGATGTCACTCTCTTATATTGTCAGATGCAGCCTTTGCCATAGGACTTTAATTGGCATAAACTAGTAAAATGCTTTACTTCTAGAATTAAATTTTAAATGAGATTTAGCCCTTGTCAGCATAAGCATGTATCTACTTATCTACTATGTTGATTTTGATCCATTGATTTCTTTGGTGGATGGAAATGATGAGTGCCAGAAACTAAAACAAAAAGGAAAATACAGGTGGCTTTTACCGTCAAAAAAAATAGTAAAGTTGTATCGATGCAATTTCTTTTTTTCTTTTTTCTTTTTTCTTTTTTTAGATGCAATTTCTTATTTCATACTGGCTTCTACATGTAATTAGAAATCGCATCAGAATTTTTTTTTTACCAGCATTTAACTCAAGATGCCAATAATAACTTTCCACTCTACTTCTAACATTGTTTCCTGTGCCTTATGGCCAGTGGTCGATATGGAAGCAAAATTACTTATAGGTTAGAACCACTTGGCTACAGCAATTAGTCCTTCACAGTCGAACTGCCACAAGACCCCGTTTATAGGAGATAGGCTTCTGACCTTCAACTGTGTCAGGAAAAGCTCAGAATTCAGATGCTGTTGTTTTCCACAGACATCAGTCATCATAATAGGGCCTGTTTTTAATGCACCTCATAGTAGCTTCAGTGCCTCCTGCCTTCCATAGACCGGCATGGATAAAACCTCCCTGACTGAATATCTTGCTTGCTGTATTTTACCCACTGGCTTCTGGGAGCTCATTCTTGATGGTCCCTGCCTGATGAATAGCCACGGTTGTCTTACCCTGTCACATTCTGATTGCCACAATTCTTACAGCCTATTAATATTTTTTAAAAAAATAGTAGTTTGCCCTCATTCTCTTTTTCACACAGGTCCATTTACAACCCCCTTCATCAACAACAGTAGAGTATTATTTCTGAATAAAAGTCTATGTACATGGAACAGAAAACACGTTGTGAGAGCATAAGTAGAAAACAAGTGCAAAGTAAATAAATAAATAAATAATAACTGAGTAGATATAAATTATTTCAGAAAACTGAGGTTTGCAGAACAGACTTGAGATCACATACAAGCACTGAAAAGTATCAGAGAGTGGCACGTGCCCTTGTCCACTTTCATGGTTTTCACCTGCAGACAACTTTCCTTTTATGGAACGTCTGTAGGGAAACATGGGTGAGCAAAGCCTCCAGAGGTCTCAGAGACAACTCCAGCTGAACTGTAATGTCTTAATTTCAGTTTCAAGGCACTGAGAATTTTTACCCTGTGGTGAATGCTTCTCTCCTTGCCAGATAAGAAAGGGCTCAACAGGTGACAGCTACAGATTATTTTAGAAATTACCCCAAATCAAAGATTTTAGACATGACGAAAAAAATGATTAGAAACCTGAGATGAATTGTATGAGAGCAATGTAAAATAAGAGTATATTATGTGAGAGGAAAATCACACACAATTCTTTATCAACACTGTTATTTCCAAATTAAACATATTTAAGATAAAACAATTATCTTCTGTTTAGTGAAAAAATACTTGAACTCCAAAAAAACAAAAAAAAAACAAAACCAAAAACAAACAAACAAAAAACTAAAAAGACCTTTAAATACAGTCTCTGAGATACAGTTTTGTGGGTTTTTTTTTTTTTTTTGTGCAACATTGAATCGACAAATAAAGAAAAATGACGATGTCTAACATATTCTGTTGTTTTGCTAATGAGGATATTGTGTTTTCACTTCTGACAGGTTCACTGACAGGGTCTCAGATGTTGCTTCCCTGCATCTGAATTCACCTGTCATCTAGCTGTGTGGCAGCCGTACATTTGCCAAAACTGGCATAATACCCCATGTGCCCTGGCAATGAACCACAAGGAGAATGCCCACATACACTAGAGCACCCAGCTTCTCATTAGCGCCACACATTTTATCAGTGCATGTCATTTTCCTAACCTTTGCATCATTGCTTGTAGAATTGCAGCATCTACTGAATTTCTCAGCATGTGTGACATGTCTTAATGTCACATCTCTAAATAGAAAAGAAAGAGGAAGAAAACCCTGTTGGTTTTTTTTGTTGTTTTGTTTTGTTTTGTTTTGTTTTTGCTTGCAGGCACTTAAGGCATGTTTAGCCACAGGGAAATAGTGAAAAGCTAAAAACATAAGAAAACTCCTCCAAGTTCTGATTCAAAGGAAAACTTTGCTAATATTTGAAGCCAGAAGACATGTTTGTACCCTGTCAGTTTGGATATACTTTAGGCAACTTCCTAACTTGACRAGAGCTTGTGATGCATGCATGCTGCTGTCGCATGCTCAGTTCTGGCAGCATGAATCCATTTTACTCTCAGCCTCTTACACCATCTCAGCATGATGATCAATGATTAGAATTCTAGCATTTTCTTTGTACTGGCATTGACTTATGTATTAGAGTCCTGTTGTGTGCCTGCCTCCAGTCTATTGGTTTCTTAAGCTTTATGACAAATATTGATGGAGTACATAACTGCCAAACATGTTTTGGGGCACTACTGATAAAACTGAATGCACCATTACATACATGGAAAGATGTGGAGATACACTTCATTCATGCAAATGAATCCCTTCATCTTTAACTCATTGGAGCCTTTTGTCAATGAATTTAACAAAGTCAAGACATTTTCAGTTAACAAGATGATAAAGGCAATATTGTGATTTGTGATATTAATACTTAGATATCAATTTCATAAATTAAATTTGAGTAAGCAGAAGATTCATACTTTTTCAGGAGAACTTGAAGGGAAAGTTTTCACAAACACTTTTGTGTTATAAAGGCCTGTTTAAGCAATAAAGTTTGTATTAAAATAAGGCCAGCATATCACTCATTACTTATAATTGTAAAGTTAACATTTAACACTGTATATTACTTTGAGACAGCTTAGCAACGCCTGATGTCATCTGATACAGCAAATCCCAGTAGAGTTTGGGGAGTCTTCTCTTGATATTTTCTCAGACGTGACGGATGCTCCAGCATATAAAGATCGTGGTTCAATACTATTCATCTTTAAAATTAAACACAGGAAGAAATAAAACATTTCTCTGATGGTTTGTCTGAAAGACCACATAATATTTGTGTTAGAGAAAAAAACACACTTCTCTGTGTATTTATACAAACATTTCAAGCAAAGTGAAAAAAATGAGCCCTAAATATTCACACACAGTGTTGAAAGAATTTATCTGCCAAATTTGTAAGAGGTGTTTTATTCATATCAACGTTAAAAGAACAGATTCTATATGAAAAAAATCTCTGATTTTTTTCAGGTATTTTCTGAGGAAGTAGTCATCATGTAGCTAACTTTTTTTTTTCTAAAGGCAGAATCATGACAGGTATTAAATGTGACAAAAAGAGGTAGGAGGTTTTACTTATTGCCTGGGAGTAGTTTAGCCCTAAGGAACGCTTTTGGGGAAATTCCATATGGTAGTGAGACCATCAGATGCACAGACTGTCTCTTGGTTTTCGTCACGGTGATGTGGCTATTGGCTAGTGCTTCAAAAATAAAAGTGAAGGCAAATTCATTTGTTTAGGCTTTCACTTCTCATTTCCATGATTGAAGGAATGTACATTTCTCTTGTAAAGGTATCAGTAAGGAAATGCTTTAGAATTCAATTGTAATCAAAGACAGAATATTTTATTCTACTTTATTATTCCCCAGTGGGACTCCAGAGAAGTGCATGATATCTGGCTAAGTAACTCAGGAGTATCAATAGCTAATCATAATGGAAGCGTTTTACCTTTACTTCTTGAATATAATATTAGACTTCTGTCAAATAGAGAATTATTTCAAATAAAACCCAGTGATGTCTTTAAAATGTACATTTTTTCCTCCTGCTAATCTCAAAATCAACCTAGCTTGTGCCACACAAAAGGAGTAAACTCTTCAACACTTGAAATTCTCTTTTACAACATTATTATAGAAATAAAGATTGTGATTTTGGCAAATTATTTCACTGGTTTCAAAGCTGTGGTGAAAGACTATTCTAACACAGTACCTCCTGCATTGATTTTTTTTCAGGGCTAAAAAAAAGGACAATTCTGGCATGGGATAGAATTTAAAGAATTGTTTTAAAGGAATATATATGCATAACAAACTCAAACGACTTTCCCATTTGACAGTAGAAATATGTGACAAGACAGTGCATGACTGAAAGCAAGATTCAAGGGTTATACAATAGCTGCTCTTGGGGTCATGGGAGGAAAGACCTCTACTGCACAGGTGAGCTACAAATAACATACAGACAGCAGCTGAGCTCAGGTGGAAGGCAGAGGTGGAGATGAAATGCCCAGGACAATAAGTGCCCAGAACTAGGGTGAAGAGTTAGGAAACAAGTTGTTATTGCTATTGTTGTTTGTTGATATTGTTGTTGCTCCTCCCCTCTTCTTCCTTTCTTCTTTTGTTCTTCCCCTCCTCTTCTTCATCATCTTCTTTTAAGCAAATAAGTATAGCTATGTGAAAAGTAGCTGTAAAGAGTAGAAAGACAATAACAACGCTGAGAGACAGGGTTGGTTAGCTTTTCAGAGTCTTGATCTGGATAAGCAGTTTTGTCTGTTTCTTTGTGTTTGCTGGGGCTCAGTCTTGAGAAGCAGTAATTTTAGAAGCTATGATGATGTTTCTGAGGACAGTGGGATGATGAGAGGCACAGGAGTTGGAAATGAAAATGCGTTTGGAAAGTATAAATAAAAAATTTGAGACTAAGTTCATCACTGTCGCGTCCGCCTCGACCAGCAAGAAAGACGCAACACAGGGAAGATCTTCTTCAAGCAGTTTATTCTCAGGATCCTTGAAAAGCTTCTTCTAACTGACTGGGGAAATCCCCACACAGGCTTAAGTACCCTAGTGCTGACCAATCCCAGCAGGCCATGTGGCCTCTGCTGATAGGCTGCTCTAATGCAGAGACAGGAAGGCTGAGCAGGAACAGCCAAATAAGGAGTTGTTTACAACTGAAGGCATTGGCAGTTGGGAAGGCAGAAGGTGGAGACCTGCCGTCTTAAAGGCGCAGCACTTCGCAGCCCCCTACACATCACAATATGTCTTTATGGAGTCCATAAATCATTGATATGCAAGCAAAACTCCAGTAGGTGAATGAAGATCATGGGGATCCCCAATCTCAGTTCTTTTCCTCATGGAGCATCCCATAGAATAGGTACATGTCGACCAAAGTCTCAGAAGTAGTGCAGGAAGTCAAAACCAGGATTTAATTTAGTAAAATTCAATTCATCCTCTGGCTCTGGTGAATTTGCTTTTTGTCTCTACAACCAAAGAATACAAGGCAAAAAAGATTGAGGGTAAATAATTATTTAAGCTCAGGCGTTCAAATGGTTCAGCCCCTCGTGACCTGGACCTATGTGCTTGGGAGAGACGTCCTGGACATAGAAGAATGTGGCAGGAAGAATTACTTACTTCATATTAAACTGCAGAAGAGAATGGGGACCCTGTATAGCCTCCAAAGGTTTCACAAGTAATGTATGTCTTCATAGTCACTACCTCTAGAGTATACACAAGCTTCAAAGCAGCAACATCTATTGGAGAGCAAGAATCTGAATCTAGAACCTGTGGACTAATATTGAAACCATTCATGTGACAATGCTACTTTACAAAGAAAACTATAGTTAGTGATTACATATGGCCACTATCTTCAAAAAGCTCAGAGCATAGGGGGGTATAAATGAACCCATCCCTGAAAAACAGTAATTCAGCTTATTGTACATTGTATTGCATATGATAAAAATATACAAGAGAGGCAAGAAAATTGGAGCCTAGACACACATGGACTTTGAGTCTAGAACAATGGTTCCACCAGTGGCAGCTCTGTGCCCTTGCCCTTCTGGTGTCTTGAGATATTTATGTATTTATGTGTACAATGGAGGAAACTATGACAGCTTCAGCTAATCACTGGAGGATTGCATTCTGAGTTTGTATTTCCAAATATGTATGTACGTATGTGTGTGTATGTATATATATATATATATATATATATATATATATATACACACATATACATATATATATGATCAACACATAGTAAATACTATAAATATCTTTAAGTTTTATTTAACTTGGAAATAGAAGACATAGGCTGGCTTCCAAATGTTCTTTGGAACAAATAGGAAACCAGCATGAAGTCAACAGTAGAGTGGGAGTATTAAGTCTCAAGTGCCCTAGCATTCTAGAATGGATGGCATCTACAGAGGCAGAGTTCTGTGGGGTTACTTCACACGATGGAGACGTGTGTGGTAACTCATGGCAGAGCACTGTAGGGCAGAGAAGATGGTGCTAGAAGAATGCAGATCTTACATGAAGATTTTTGAATCGCTTGTGTCGATTGTAGATTGTGTAGGTGCTAAACACCCAAGGAAAAGTTCTAGGAAGAAAATTCCCAGAGGTGTATTGTGTTCCAAAGACCCTCCTGGTGACAAACCAAGAGACCTATGTAGCATTTATTCAAGATGGGTGTGAAAACCAAGCTTGTGTCAGCTTAAAGGAAGGAACTACAGGAGATATAATCCTAAAGATTTCATGGTTTAAGAGTGGTGAGGAAGAGTGAAAAACTGATAATACGTGATATGTTTGTATGTTGAGAGAATAACAAAGGAGGACAGGATGTCAGGGGTGAAATGTGATAGAACAATCTGTTAAAATTTTGGCCATGTTGGACTTGAAGTTATTATTAACTGAGAAGTATCAAGAAGCACTAAGAGTGATTCCCAACCTTGATTTCTGGCGCTCCAGTCAAATATCTCATAGGTATATATCCAATCAAATATATCATAGATAACACAATTTTTGCAACTTTACCATCATTCAGCAATACAACACAGATCCTACGGATGATGGCGTTACATACACATGCGGAACAGTAAAGACAGAAGCATGCCAAGTGCATTATATCAGGGAAAGAAAATATATAGTGAAACTAAGATTCAAGTTGTAAGCACAGGTTTAAAAATTGATGATGTCATACTCTATTCAAGGTGGCACATTTTAGTCCTCTAGAATTCAGGTGGGATGAGCACCTATCTAGTATTTTTTTTATGCATTGTCCACTGTCCTTAAAGAACATTAATGAAGTGTCCATGGAGAAGAGCCCACGGCATACCGTTCTTTCTGTGTTTGTCTCCTGGCTGAGTGTGCTTGGAGCAACCTAGTTTCTTGACATTACTATTTCAAGAACATTACCTCAGACTCGGATATTTGTGACCTTACCACATTTCAGTTCAGATTTAACAATGATAAGAGCAGCTTAAAAGAAGAAAGATCTCTATGATATCTATACTTACCTACCAAGCTAGGAAAATACAACCTAAAATAGCTCCTCAACATCTTATTTCAGACAGCCTCAGCTCTACCGTTGAGTATGCTAACAACATATATAGGGGTATGTTGAACTGTATTATCAAGAGATTATTACCTAAAATACGACATTTACCTTAGTCTTTCTTACTACATTCTTGGGCAACAAATAAAATATACCTTCTATTATTAATTGTTATAGAGCTATGGAAGCCAAGGATAGGAAACTTTGTATCCTTTTAATATCATTTGATGAAACAGTAGCAAATGATGAATCGACACCTAGTCCCTGCTCCTGCCAGCTCTTTTTCTTACACTGGCTTCCCTCTGTGACCTAGACAAGGCTTTTAAACTCATGTAACTAAGTTCACTTCCAGGAAGATAAACATGGAGATTATACAAACTTAGTTGAATATATATTTCTTTATATACTGTAGTGCCTTTATTTATTATATATTTTCATATGACCTAGACACATCTTAAAGTGAACGCTCTTGTATAATTGTTGAATTATTAGATCATAAGAACGAATTAATTTATTTCTCATTGAATTTTATAACAGAGTAAGAAGTAACACCTTTTAGTCAAGGGACAAATAATAACTCAATTCATAATTACTAAGTTGGCTAAGCTTTGAGACCACATCTGTGTCTATCTGAAATCCACAGTGGATGTACTGTTGTACAGAAGTATTAAAATACTTTCCTGGGTGCGATGGCTTCTTAGGTAAAGAAGCGTTCAGCCAAGCCTGACACGTCTTTTTTTCCCTAAAGTGTTGGAAGAAAGGAATTGACTTCTGCAAGTTCCTTTGACCTCTATACATGTGTTGTGGCAACGCCCACCCATAAACAATGCAATGCAGTTTTGGAAAAGTGTACAATTTTACTTTCATGTGTGCTACAGAGATTCACACCTCCATTTATTAGGTCTGTAATTAGTATAATTCTCAAGGTTGTGTTTTAAAACTCAGAATCAGCACCAGCATAACCAGTGCCTGACTCAATTTTTAGCTGTATATCTAGAATATTTCTTCTTCGTTTCTCCTACTATATGATACAATTTCCTTTTCTGTTTCTGATTTATTCCTCTAGACCTGAAGACACCAGTTTATCTGCTTTGGCTCTCTGTCTTAGCTTACTACTCAACACGGACATTGTGCCCGTCACATCACCAGCCTTTCCTCTGGCGTGTAGCATTCCTTGAAGCTTTAAAGAGCTTATACCATGTTTGCTATTAATTAGGGAGCTATTAATTAGTATTAAAAAATAAAAACACCAGTTTTGCTTCCTGGTAGAATATCTGTTGTGATGTTTAGCACAGCTCCTCCTCTGTCCTTTGGAAAACCTTCAGGCCACACAGCACAGCAGTCCCTTCAGTCGAGAGTTTCCACACGGGGGCCACCTGTCCTCTGTACCACACCATTTGTTCTGTGCACATGTTTCCCACATGTCCCCTGCTTGGGGTCACTTCTCTTGAAATCTTGGCCAATACAAAGAAATGAAAAATATCTATGGTGAAGATTTTATAATGAATAAAATTTGCAATTGCTAGTGCTATCCTTTCCACTCAGCAATTATAAAAATACATTGATTTAAGAAATATATTTTAAAAAATAACCTCATTGTTAATGAACTGATGTAACTGACAGGGAGGAACTCTGAATTTGATTCAAGTTGCCTGGACAATCCAGTGACTGCACAATGCTGTTCCAGCATCTTCACATTTTCAGTAAACACTGGAGGCTATGGTTAGATGATCTTCCCCAACAAACATTAGCATGTTATTTAAATAAATTACTTATTAGCTGCAGATTAAATATTGGAAAACTCAAAATTTCTTCCAAGCTCATTTGTCGACATATTATTAAACACAAATACTTTGTTAATGTTTAAAGATGTATTTGGTAGGTAATTACAGTAATTGTAATAATTATTCCAATTATTTATGTTTACCTCACACAGACTTGCAGAGGCCAAATATACACACAGAAAAAAATATGAGTAATCTCAATTTGACATATGCAAATAGCCAACTTTGTACTCTGTGTTACAGTTCAGTACCAATATTTCCTTTTTACTATACATATTAGCCTTGTAATTTTGCAGTAGCTATGAATTACAGTGTATTTTGAAACACCGAAACTGCTCTTAAATTTTATGGTGAAAAATGCTTGTTACTGTGTGTTGGTTGACAACCCTGTCTGACTGTGTCCAGTAGATGCTCCGTGCTCAGTGCTCAGTGTCGGTTAGCTGCTTTGTTCCTCTCAGACAGGACAGATGAATCAGTCTCCAGGATGTCTTTTGACATTAGGATATATGGTGCTGGCTTTTTTTCCCTTAAACTGATTTATTATGTTTCAGATATTTCCTAAGGCAATTTCCTCCACATATTTTGCTTCAGAGCATGTACAGTAAGTCAATCTATTAGAATGAGGTTTAATTTTTTTTCTCTTGTGCTAAATCTTGTGGTGAGGTTATAATTCTTATCTGCCAGGAAAAAATAGAAAATGTGTAATAAAAGCCTGTGTTTAGAGAAAATTTATTTAACCTTCTACTATTTTTCTTGATTTGTAATTAATTCATAGTGAGAATGGTATTATTTTGTGATGCTTTAACTATAAAAACAACAACGACAACAACAGCAACAAAAATAACACCCTCCTTCTCATAGCTAATTAATATAAAAGTGCCTGCCTTTGGACAGAAAAGTGAAGATACCTTGCTTGAAAATATTTACAGTGGATTAAGTTGCTTTTCAACTAAATGGAAGCGCTGTGGTTGTTTTAGAGAAACCCCAGGTCACACTCGCATTATAAATCACCAGTGAATATTGCCATTGCAACCATCTGACCCTTTTGCTGTGCAGATCCTTCCGTTAGAATACACTTGCTTCATGTTCCTGCCCAGTACAGCTCAGTCATGTTGGCTGGTGAGCATCCCTTTCTGTGCATGCAATTACTAGGTCTTGCTGGTTTCATCTCGTCTCCCATAAACTTCTGTGCTACACTTCTGTCAGATGTATATATAGCCATGCGGAATACCTGCTGAAACCATGCCATTGCCAAAGGTCACTCCTGTGTTTTATTTTGGAATCATAACTCTGATTGATGACATATGATGACTTCCCCTTTGTTTAATCCTGTTTCCCAAATACCTCTGACTGATCTCCCTCTCCCTCTCTCTCTTCCTCTCCCTCTCGCTCCCTCACCCAATCCTTCTCCCACTTTCTCCCCCTCTCTCTTACCCTCCCCTTCCCCACTCCCCTCTCTCTTTCCCTGCCTCCTTCTCTCTCTTCCTCTTTGCCCCTCTCTCCCTCCCCCACCTCTATTTCCCAGCTGGAATGTTGCTGCACACTCCTGTGGTTATTATTAGATTCCACTGTAACTTCGGAAGCCTTTACACTCTTCTAGACTTTTTCTTTTCCTTATCTTTATGTCTCCCTTCATTTCCCCCTTCAGGCATACTTTTCTCAAGGGTTTTAAAATTCCAAAGGGAGATTATCAATCTCAAATTAATTCACCTTTTTGTATAATCAGGCCAGGTCAGCCTCTGAGACTAAGTAACAATAACAACATAGATACACCTAGCAAAATTATAATAAAATTTTTTAAAATTATATTTAGACCCTCAACAGTAGCAGGAACTCCTAAAAAGTACTGTCCCTTTCACCTTAAGAAAAGATTATCTTATACCTGCTTTTCTGTGTGGTTTTATATTTTGGTGTCTAATTTCTTTTATTGAAAATAGCATTTTTTCTCACATGATATATCCTGAGTACAACTTCTCCCCTTCTACTTCTCCATATTCTTCCCCTCCCATCTGGATCCACTCCCTTTCTGTCTTCTCTGTCTCTGATTAGAAAATAAACTGGACACACACACACACACACACACACACACACACACACATATATATATATATATATATATATATATATATCCAGTTTATATATCCTTGTCCATATGGATATATGCATATATGCATGTACATATATATATGCATGCACAAAGGACTATAGAGTAAAGATAAATATATAACAGATCTATTATATATGTACATATACACATAAGATAAAATTAATAATGACAACAAATCATTGTTAAAGCAAAATGAGATGAGGAGCTGCCAGTGGTGTCATTGTGTTCAGTTTCTGTTCACCAACTACTGCTGGGCATGCAGTCTGCCCTTGGTAATAATTGGTTTCCCCAATGAGAGTCACTTGGAGAAAACTAAATTTTCATTTACAAGCGGTTATCATTTGGCGATAACTTCTGGGTTAGAGATGGAGACATGTGCCCACTTCAGCTTTTAGCTCTGGGTCCTCAGCTGGCGCAGATCTCTGCCAGTCCTGTGCATGCTGCCTTAGTCTTTGTGAGCCCATGTGTGCTTCAGTTCTGTTGATTTAGAGGGCCTGTATTTTTGGTGCCCTTTATCCATACTGGCTCTTGCATTCTTATAGCCTGCTGTTCCATGAGGTTTTTCTGAGTGTTGATAGACATATCCGATTTAGGGTTCTGTATTTTAAGTCTCCAAGTCTCTCAATAATGTCTAATAGTGAGTCTCTGTGTTTTTCCCTATTTGCTGCAAGAGGAATCTTCTCTGATGATGGCTGATTATGGCATTGACCTACGAGTGTAGGAGAATGTCATTAGGAGCCTTTTTTAGTAAACATAACAGCTCAGGTTCTTAACGACTCACACTGTGTTAGTTGAAGGTATGGCTTCCATTTCATTGAGAAGGGCTAATGTCATAGCAGAGATTGGTTGGTTGTTTCCACAGCCTTTGTGACAGTGTTGAACTATATCTCGCGAGCAGGACCTAATTGTATAACAAAGAGTTTATGGATTTACTGAGTGTTTATACTTCTCCCTATGTAGAGTACAGAGCACCTTCCTATTCCAAAGATACTAGGATGTAGGAGTGTAGGTTCTCTGTAGGTAAGGTCTTGATTCTCCATGGCAATCATAGAAGCAATGCATGGTTGTTCCCCAAACTCTGCTTCCTTTGCAGCATGAATTGTCACGTTTTTATTGATCTTTGTTATTCTGACATAAGAGAGTGGGAAACCTTATATTGTTCCTGATCGTAATGAAATTGCCTTGAGTTCCTTTCCCTTTAGTTGATGGTGGCTATGAGATTGTTATCACCTGACTTTATTTTTATAAGATCCTTGCATGCTTAGTCTTTCGAGAACTTTTATCACGAAGCAATTTTAGATTTTGTCAAAGGCATTTTTCAGCATCTAATGAGATGATGCTGTGTTTTTTTTTTCTTTTGTCCTTGCCTTATATGGAAGATTATGACTATATGTTTACATATGTTCAACCATCCCTGCATTTCTGGGATGTCGCCACTCAATAATGATGAGTAATGTTCTTGATGTGTTCTAGGATTCAGTTTGCGGGTATTTTATTGAGTTATATCTATGTTCTGAAGGGAAATGGCTTATAATTTTTTATTAGGGTTTTATATGGTTTGGATTTTAATGTAAATGTAGACATGTAAAATGAATTGAACAATATTCCTTCCATTTTTATTTTGTGAAATAATTTGAGTAGTACTGTCCTTAACACTTCTTTGAAAGGCTAGTAGATTTCTATTCTGTAGCCATCTGGCACTAGGCTTTTGCAGGGAGAGTTTAATGATGGTCACCTTTCCCTATGGGGTATAGATTTGTTTAAAGTACTATTCTGATCTTGATTTAACTCTGGCCCATGGTTTATATTGAGGAAATTATCTATTCTTTTAGCTTTTCTAGTATGATGGGAGTACAGCATTTTAACCTATATCCTTACAAGTTTCAGTATTTCTTCATATTGGTTGTTATGTTTCTTTTTAATTTTTAATTTTGCTAATATTAAAAATGTAGATATTCTTTCATCCTTTATGTTAATTTCTATAAGGGATTGTCAGTCTTGTTAATTTTCTCAGAAAGCCAACTCTTTGTCTCATTGATTCTTGGTGTTTTGCTTGTTTGTTTGTTTGTAGTTTATGGATTTCAGCCCTGAGGTTGATTATTACTTGCCATCAAATTCTTTTCTATATGATTTCTTTTCATTCTAGAGCTTTCAGGTACACTGTTAATATGCTAATATGATATCTTTTTTTGTCAGTGCTATCGACTTTCCTCTTACAACTTCCTTGGGTCTCATAAATTTTGGAATGGTGTGTATTCATTTTCATTCAATTTGATAAAGCCTTTAATATTTTTCTTAAATTCTATCCTTGATGTGTTTTTCATTCAGTAGTGAGTTTTACAGTTTCCATGACTTTGTAACTTTTCTGTGATTTATGTTGTTGTTCATATTCACTTTTATCTGTAGTGGTCAGATAGGGTACAGGGTGTTGGTTCAATTTTCTTGTATCTGTTGAGACTCACATTATGTCTGAACATGTGGTTATTTTGAAGAAACTCCCATGAGCTGCTGAGAAGGAGGTATAATCTTTTGTGTCTGGGTGAATGGTTCTATGATATCTGTTAGGTTGGTAAATACTGTAACGTTCCTGCCTCCCATGCTTTCTGGTTTAACAAAACATCCACTCATTTGCAAAGTCACAATCCTAAAAAAAAACATTCCTTGTCCTTTTCTTTCTTTCCCACTTTACAAAATGCACTAGCAAGCTCTGTTGCATTTGCCTGGAAACACGAGTAAGTGTCTTTTGTACCATAAATCACATGTCTGTCAGTGTGTTATCGGTTCTCTCTTCATACCTGACATCTTCAGTGATATCAGTTGTATCATCTTTGCTCTCTCCTTTATTCATTGTGCTGTTGGAAGGCAGATGTTATTAAAAATCAATTTATAAACCATTCCCTTATGCTTCATGCTTCAGCAAAAAATGGCTTTTATCCTTTTTAATGAATCAACTCCACATTATTTCAGAGTCTTTGATCATACCCCCTTTCACTCCTGCTTCAAATAGACCCATCTTTCCTCCTCTTGCTCCAATGTGACCACAATTGCCAATTAATTTTATTTTCCTGGATCTAATAACACTTTTTCATAAATACCTCCCTTGATACTGCAGATAAAATCTATCTTCTATAATTGAGTTTCACAGGATTCTGTAAATGTTTTTCCCTGAAGTTTAACAACTTATTGTAAACTGATCTGGTGATATAGATGTCTTTGTGAGTTATCACTCCAAGTCATCGAAGATTTACTCAGTGTCCAAGGTATGCTACCCTGCTTGTTGTTCTCATAATCTATGTGACAAGTCAAACACTTAAAGTAAGCAAATTTATTCTTTGAAAGAACAATACGTTCCTTTCTCCAATTGTACAAATGTTTATCAAATACTTAAAATGGCACATAGGAAAAATACAAAACCTGATCTTTGAAGGAACTCATAGTCCCAGCCACCTTAAAAACAAGTATAGCATAAAGTCATGACTGTCTGTAACATATTGAGACTGTTTATAATTTTTATCAGTGAGCAAATATTGAGGCAGACCTGGTAAGTACCTTAAAACAAATATCTTCTAAGAATGTAGGCTACAAACTCCTACATTCAGATTATCACAGAAATTGATTGCACCCCTCAGGTAAGAAAAGGTTTAGTCTGTGGAAATAAAATTTCAAAGAAACGTATTCAAAATCCGACATTTGCTTTCCAAGGTTGTTGGAATAAATTTGAACTAATCATAACCCCTCCATCCTTCTTAGCTTTCTTTTTTATTTTTTCTAAATGACTAAAAAGATTTATGGAGACCTTATGGCTGTTCGCCCCCTAATAAAGTTCTCCCTCCCTCATGCTGCTAATTCGCCTGACTGGTCTATTTTTAAAAATTAGCAGTTTTCAGAAACAGCCGCCAGTATTGTGGCTGTGGAGAATCTGTTGAGCAGAAATAAAGGGCTCAAACAAAATCTAATACTGTAAGCAAGTATAAATTTTTGGAGTGATATATGATCCCGTGTTGTGCTACTTGGGTCCCTGAGGCAGGAAAGAAAGCAATCTGGTTTTCTGAAAGATTCAAATATCTTACCTAAGCTTGGCTAAGAATACATCATTATGGGGAAGCAAAGTGGAAACTCACCACTTTTTCCTCAAATTTTCAGTGTCAGTGAAAACAGCACAAAAGGGAATCTAGGGTTCAAAGCATAAAAAAAAAAGAACTGGCTTATGGTGGCTATAAACTTAATTTCTTTGAACCAGGAGTCAATGTCCTGCTGAGTAGATTTAACGATGGGCATCCTGTTCTTCTTCTAATGGTCCTTTATAAATTTTAGAAATGAGATAACATATTCACTTAAAAGAAACCTCTGAACAGACACTTGATAAAAGCTGAACCAAGAATAGATTTCTGTTGGATCATCAACTATTTTATTTATTTTATGATAGAACAATTTCTCCAAGTTGTCCTTCATTTAATACAAAGAGGTCAGTACTACCTTAGTCTTGATATTAATCTCACTGTTTCTTTCTAAATCCTATTAAGAGAGTAAACACTTAACTTTATTATATTAATATCAAGATCTTGGAAAGCCTTTATCTGGATATAAACAAGGATATGCACCTTTCAGAAGATTAAGTTGACATTGTTATCAAGAACAAAGTGACTAATGCACTCCTTGTCATTTCACAAAATAGTTTTTAATAAGCACTGTGATGTTTCTCTATCTGATCAGCAAGAAAAGTTATGATGAAATTACTTTTTAACAACAATAATAAAACAAGCAAGTCACTTTTAGTAATGAAAGTCTACCTTGAACTGAAGGTATTGGATATATAATACCCTGAAGGATCTTACTGCAAGCCATAATTCAGAAAAAGCCAAGGAAAGGAATATCTTCTAATCATACTTATTCTTTAGATGCCCCTTACATAGCAATTCTAAGGGAGTTAAGAGACCCTTACTTGGGGGATGTTTGCAGAGTTTCCTTAAAATAGTTGGTTATATGTAGCCAGGAGTGAGAGTGTTTTGCTGAATACTTCATTCCAGTCTGCCACTCAGAAGAGAGACAACGCTCAGATAAGAGAAATACCCAAGAAGCACAGATGCTCAGCTCTGAATGTGCCAAGTTACACCCTTGTCCACCACTCAACTTCAGTGAGGATGCATTCTTAGTCACTTAATTTTTCTCACAAACAGATTCATTGCTTTAATATTCTAAGCACTTATAAAATAAGACCTTTAGGCAAGCAGGAAATTCACTGGAAAAATTCATGAATTAAATCACTTGCTTGGTTAAATTAACACCAATTTCCACTGGATACTGAGTCTGGTGGTCCTTACTCAAATACTTAGGCTCCACTGAGCCCTGTCTTCTTAAAAGTATATAATTAAATGTGAGCAAACCTCTGCATTTCTATTTTATTTCAAAAGAATAGTGTTCCTGTTGTCAAACTGGAACATATTGCACTTCCTATATATAATACTAGAGTCGTTTATAGACCTTGATCAAAGTCTGTCCTGAAAGGAGAGGTCTATTGTGAGGGAGGGGTGAGTTTATCCTCCTGCTTCTCTACCAATTCACATACCATCTGTGTTGTGTTGCTGCAGGTCTGTGATGAACTTCCCATTGCTTTTGTATATTTTAGGAAATGAAATTGAAAATGAGTTGCCATAGAAAAGAACACCCTTTATTTGCCTTACATGTAATCAAAAGTACTTCGATGTTAGAGGAATATCATTTGGGCTGAGAGTGTGTTAAAGTTATGTGCTCATATGCTCTGGATTCTCCCTTTAACCTGCTCAGTACACACCATAGTTCACTGTAACACACCTCTAGATCACGCCTCTTCRTGCTCATCCAGATTGTCTCTGTCAAACCTAGGGCACCTTAGCTGATGTGTGAGACACGTGCCCACACTCAACACGCACTTTTAAGATAAATGTCTAATTTTGCTCAGTCAGTGTGTGTGTGTGTGTGCGTGTGTTTCTGTGCATGCCTGTGTGCGTTTAAAACGAAACTGCTAATTTCTTTGTTACTTTATTATGGTGGAAAAACAATATACAGGAATCATGCTTTGAATTTTAATTGTGTTCTTTYCCAGCAGCAGCAAATCACAGTTTCTGGTTTTCCATGAAGTTGTGAATGTGATCCACCAGTTTTCCACATTTTACAGTATTGCTAAGTTTTGAGTATGAAGTGAATTTCACACATCTATGGTTCCAAATGTGACTGATTTATTAGAACATATCTCCACCATACATAATAGTGAGTCTGTACACACACACACACACACACACACACACACACACACACACACGTCTTGAAAATTAGTATTCAATATTAGTAACTAATATATTCTTTCCTATGACATGAAAAAAATCTAAAACTTCATCAAAAGGTAATTGTCACAACATATAGTTAGAATCTAAAAATTAGTTCTATTATTAATCAGGCTTTTGAAATCAGATTAGGAAACCAAAAAGACTGGCTCCCTCGCTGACATAAATGTGAACATGCTGTTCATGTCTTTTACCTGTTCTTCATCCCTCATTTTTAGCTTCTTTCTACTAATTAACTGAAACCTGGAAATAAAATAAAGGTTTATTTTGCCAACAAAAAC
>BDUI01002697.1:69946-120876 GCA_002335545.1 Apodemus speciosus | reverse complement strand
AGAGAGGAGTGGAAGGCGGCCATGACCACGTGGAGAGAGGGGGGAGGGGAGGAGAGCCCAAGAGGGGCAGAGAGGTGAGAGTGCAGACAGGTAAGAGCGATGAGAGCCCATTTTTTTCAACACTTACTTAGATGTGAAAAATTTCAAATTATAACACTAGAGGGACATTTTTAAAAGTATCAAGATGTCTATAAATGTTTAGGCTATAATAAAACTTTGTTGAACATTACTGCTTTCAACAGTTCCACTCACCCACACTAGCAGGGTATATGTAAAAACAAAGGTCAGAACTAAAAATAGTAAGCCTTTTCTTCCAATGTTATAAGTATCTAATGACTTTAACCACAGAAACAAAAACTGTTAAGTCTTGCATACCAGCAGCGATGGGAATTCCAACCAGATTATAAATTAGAGCAAAGACAAAATTGATTCGAATCCTCTTGACTGTTTTCCTTGACAAGTCAATACTTGCCACAACATCCAGAAGATCATTCTGAGAAGAGAGATGAGTGAGATTAGTGACATTCCAATTCATCAGGACCGTCTCTACATGTCACTGTCCAACAGAATTACGTATGCCGTGGGACATACTGAGAATTGAGCACAAATTTAAGATACTGCTAAGCCTTAAGTCCAGGTTGGAAGATTTTTTTTTTGAGAGTTCTGAAATATTTTCCTAGTTGCCAGTGAATATTGTTGCAGATAATTATTGTTCAATTTTATCCTTCACATCAGAAGCTTGTTATTTTCATTTGTATTGCTGGCCTGCAAAAGTCAGGATGTAAGTAGAGAGACTGTCCATCCATCTACTCCAAACTCTGTCTTCATAGCTAGGAACATGGGACTCTAGACACAGTATGTTTACAGTATTACCTGTAAACATGACTAACCATGTCAGACAATCTGTCACCCCTCACACCTCAGACCACAGTACTGCCTGCTAACACACTGCACCATGGGAGCTCCAGGACTTACCCTTATCAAAACCACATCAGCTGCTTCAATGGCTACATCTGTGCCTGTGCCGATGGCAATTCCAACGTTGGCCATTGCCAGAGCTGGAGAGTCATTGATTCCATCTCCTACCATTGCTACACGTTTTCCCTCCTCTTGAAGCTGCTTCACCTTAGCAACTTTGTGGGAAGGTAGAACTTCAGCAAACACCTTAGTGATGCCAACCTATGAGAAGAAAATCACCTCAATCCATTTCAGGAAGTAGTATTATGCACTGCAAATAATGCTGAGCTCAGAATAATTAGCCAACCATTTTTAACCTGTCAAATACTTGCATTTTAAAAGACTAAAAATAATCCAGTGATAATGGAGAGAAAAAGCCTTCTTCTTTTTATTTTTAAAAATTATTTATTTTTATTTTATGTGCATTGGAGTTTTAGTTGCATGTATGTATGTGTAAGGGTATAGGATCCCCTGGAATTAGAGTTACAGGGGGCTGTAAGCTACCATGTGGGTGCTGGGAATTGAACCTGGGTCCTCTTAATGTGCCACCAGTGCTTTTAACTGATGAGCCATCTCTCCAGCCCTGACATTCTTCCTTTTTATAAGACTTACTCATTTTTATTTATGGATGTTTTGCTTGTGTGTTATGTGCTAACACTATATGTGTGCCTGGTGCCTACAGAGGCCAGAAGTGGGTGCTGGATGCCCAATAACTGGAAATAAAGTTAGTTGTGAGCTACTATATGTGTGTTGGGAACCAAACCTGGATCCTCCACAAGAACAGCTAGTTCTCTTAAGCGCGGGGATACCTCTCCAGCTAGTGAGCAATCTTCTGCACTGTTTGTATTAGACACAATGACACTGTCTTCACGTGGACAGAATTTGTCAAAGTGTGCACACCATGTGCTCTGGAAAAAGGTCAACTTTTAATTATATTCTGGATAGACTCTTTTGTGTCCAAGTATGTCAAGGACATTTTTACTGCCCGTTTAAAAAAATGAAAAATTCAAAACTATCTAGTCCCTAGTCCACCACTAGGGAAATGGCAACATAAATTATCATCTATCTATACTATAGAATTCCATGCAGCAGTCTAGAAGGAATGATATAATTTTATATGCTAAGATCTGGGGAATATTGAATATACATACATACATACATACATACATACATACATACATATCCTACTAAATAAACTATAAAATGATCCAATTAGTGCTGAAATAGCAGAACTCCATACTTGTATACAGGAGAAAACACAGAAAGTGGAAAATGTTACAAATTCTTTACAGCTTTCATATTCTGACATAAGAATACACTCATATGGTCCTTCTGTAATTTACTAGAAAGGGGCCATCAAGATAGCTTAGTGGGTAAAGGTATTTACCATGAAGCCTGATGGCCCGAGGTTAGTCCCAAGAATCTACACAGTAAAGAAGAGAACTAACTCTCACAAGTTTGTCCTCTGATCTACACACACTGTGTGTCACATGCATGTACGCGCATACAAACTACATACATACCTACTAGGAGAAAAGGCATTCTAAGTTGTTTTTTTTTTTTAAATTGAAAAATACTAGAGGTTAACCAAAGGTAGGCTTAAGAAAAAAGGTATGTCAAAGAAAAGAGTCTCACTGGTGGCATCCAAAACAGATCAAAGAGGAAGCTGTATGCAGTGGCGTGTTTACAGTAGGGGATGTTGAAGGCTTGGCAGCACTGCTGAAAGCTATGTGTATCATTTCAAAAGAAGCATCAACAGAAACCAGTGTGCTGCAATGTCACTCAAACATCCTACAAGCTAAGCAATAACCTTTTCACTTACATCAGTAACATCATACAAGGTCCTTCTACCATATCCTGCTGAGTGTTTGTAAGCAGTTAGGAATATCTATTTGATAATAATGCAAAGTATACATAATGTGACAATCTTAGCACTTTAATGGAAGAAAAAATGATATATTTAGAATCAGATGTTAGCACATGTTCCTGTCCTAATAACTAAGTAAACCAGTTAATTACCTGAGAAGCAATAGACCGAGCTGTTTTACTGTTGTCTCCAGTCATCAGAACTACTTCTAAACCCATAGATTTCAGAATGTGTACAGCCAGCTCTGCCTCGGGTTTCACAGTATCAGCAATAGCGATCAGGCCACACAGCTCATCTAATATAGGAACAGCAGAAAAACTGTTGGAATATGGTGAGTGAAGAACAACAGAATAAATAAATAGAATACAATTTCAGAAAGAAATGAATTTTGTTAAGCTGTTGAGTATTGGTTTAACTCCAAACATCCTGATCTCAAACAAACTTTTTATCACATGTTCCATGATAAGCTCATATTTGGCTGTGGAAAAATCATAAAGGAGGTCCATTTAATGAAGATAGGAGTAAGAAAATGGAAAGATGTCATTGAACGTTAAAAAAAATACACTCAGGTATTAAACATGTTTTAGCTAATTTAAAAACAAAGAGCATGAAAAACTAATAGATGAACAGGAATAAAACTGGTATTTTATATTAGGGGGAAACTGCATGAGGACTCAAATTTAAATTTTGAAACCTTAATACTGGGCAGTAGGGTCAAGCCAGGAACACTGGGGCTTACTTACTGTCAGGCGAGTTCCAGGTTCACTGAGAGACCATGCCTGAAGGGACTAAGGTGGAAAGTGACAAGGCAAGACATCAACTGTTCTCTGGCTACTGTGTGTGTGCTTACGTGTGTGTGTGCACACTACAATGGAGTAGAATGTTTTTTTATTAATATATTCTTTATTTACATTTCAATTGTTGTCCCCTTCCCTGGTTCTCCCTCCCCGAAAGTCTCATAACCCATCTCCCCTCCCTCTGTTCCCCAATCAATCCACTCCCACTTCCCTGTCCTGGCATTCTCTCTACACTGGGGCATGGAGCCTTCCCAGGACCAGGGGCCTCTCCTCCCTTTGATATCCAACAAGGCCATCCTCTGCTACATATGCGTCTGGAGCCATGGAGTAAGATGTTATTCTCTGTTTTTTCTTGTATCTAAAATTAAGTCCCTATCTTCATACTTAGCAAGGATTACAAATGTTGAGTAAATATTACCAGAGTGGAAATTTACTCTATCAAATAGGAAACATGTAAACCTTTTATGTATGTTTATTGCACTATTATGGGAAAATTTCAAGAATACATGCCAGCCAGGAGGGACAGCTCAGTGAGTTAGGGTGCTTGCCTGACAACCTAAGTTTGATCTTCAAGATCCATATGTTGAAAGGACGCTCACGAGTTGTCTTTTGACCTCCACCTACACACTGTGGAACATATGTGCTCTGATACATACAGGCAGACAGATACATACATACACACCATATACACCGCAAAGYACAGGTAAAAAGAGAATACATTTTCAACATGGGAAATGTTATACTGCATGAAGATTAAAATAATATTCTACAATTATGGGGTGTAGCCTTATTTGTAAAGTGCATGCCTAGACTATACTGTCCTGTGTTTTGTCTCTAGAGCTGCAGAAATAAATATCCAATACAATTATATAACAACAATGAAAAATATTTCTTCAAGTAAAATAAACCACAATAAATAGTATGTGTATAAGAAACCTTAGTTACCTTTTTGTGGAACTACAGTTTGAACTCAGGACCTGGCTTTTTTCCTTTTTTTTCCTCCCTGCATGAGATATGAAACCCGTGGTCTCAAGCATGCTAGGCAAGTAGTCTACCGCTGAGCTACATCTCCAACAGGACTTTTAAAGGGTTTTTTGAGATTTAATTTGTATGTTTATGTTGGTGCCTAGTCTGTATGTCAGTTTGCACACGGACACCAGAAGAGAGGGACAGAGCCTCTGGGGCTAGGACTACAGGCAGCTCTGAACCATCTAACATGGCTTCTCTGATTTAAACTCCGACCCTCTTCAAGAACAGCAAGTACTCTTAATGACCTTTCAGCACACCTCCCCAAATAAGATTTAAAATTTTTATCCAACATTTTTTAAGATTTATTTATTTATTTATTTTATGTATATGAGTACAGTGTAGCTGTACAGATGGTTGTGAGCTATAATGTGGTTGCTGGGAATTGAACTCAGGACCTCTTCTCGCTCTGGCTCCACTCACTCTCCAGTCTGGCTCATTCTCAGGCTCTGCTCGCTCCAGCCCAAAGATTTATTTATTTATTATATGTAAGTACACTGTTACTATCTTTAGACACCCCAGAAGAGGGTGTCAGATCTCATTACGGATTGTTGTGAGCCACCATGTGGTTGTTGGGATTTGAACTCAGGACCTCTGGAAGAGCAGTCAGTGCTCTTAACCACTGAGCCATTTCTCCAGCCCCTTTATTCAACTTTATCGACATAAGTTTTACGTTAAACTGTACATATGAGAAGTGCTACAAGGCTGGAGATAGAGTCCAGTTGGCAGAGTGATCGCTTAGCATGTACAAGGCCATAGAGTCAGTCTCCAGGACCACAGAAACCGGGTGTGCTGGTGCACACCTACAATCCCAGCACTTGAAAGGTAGAGAGAAGTGGTCCAGATCAAGGTCTTTCTTGGCTACATATCAAGTTTAAGGCCATCTTGGGATACATGGTACTTTATCTTAAAAAAGAAAAAGAGGGAGACTGGGGGGAAGATTCAGAGGTAAAATACTTTTCACAGAAACATGAGACCAGAGTTTGTATCTCTAGAACTCAGGTAAAAAGTTGGGTGAGTTGGGCTATCTGCCTGTAATGTTAGTGACAGAGACAAGGATTGACTGGAACAAGCTGGCTGGCTTGACTAGGGGAAACAGAGTCCAAATTCAGCAAAAGACCTTGTCTCAATATATAAGGCCGATCGCCATCAAGGAAGAGATCCAACATCCGGCCTACAAATGCATGCACCTGCACCTGCACCCACACACATGTTAACACACTCAAACATATACATGCACACCACATATACACAAATGCAGGAAAGTAAAAATAGCAGTCCTATAAATATATAAAAGATATATACCAATAAACCAGCAATAGAATGCATGATATTAAAACTTGTGCTATATTAGAATGGTGAGATTATGAATGCTATTTTATTCTGTTATTATTTAACTGCTGCCATTTAATCTTGTTTAAATCCATGATTAACTTTCAAGCAAGGAAAGAAAAGAAGAAAGGTGAAAAAATGGAAGAAAACTATTTTTTTGTTGTTGTTTTTTTGGATTTGGTTTTTTCCGAGACAGGGTTTCTCTGTRTAGCCCTGRCTGTCCTGGAACTCACTCTGTAGACCAGGCTGGCCTCGAACTCAGAAATCCGCCTGYCTCTGCCTCCCAGAGTGCTAGGATTACAGGCGTGCGCCACCACCACCCGGCTGCAAGAAAACTATTTTGAGACATGGTCTCAGCATGTAGCTTTGGCTGTTCTAGGACTTGCTATGTAGACTAGGCTAGCCTTGAACTAACAGAATTCTGCCTAACTTCTGCTTCCCAGTGCCGAGATTAAAAGATATGCATCACTATTTCTGGCTGCGAGGTAAGTTTTTTTTTCAAAATCATATTTCTTCCTTCTTTTTTAAAAAGATTTATTTTATGTATGTGAGTACACTGTTGCTGTTTTGAGACACACTCCAGAAGTGTGAACTGGATTCCATCACAGATGGTTGTGAGCCACCGTATGGTTGCTGGGAATTGAACTCAGGACCTCTGGAAGAGCAGTTAGTGCTCTTAACCGCTGAGCCATCTCTCCAGCCCCCATGCAAGATAAGTTTTTAAAGGTTTTTTCCCCTTTTTTGTGGTGCTGGGAATTAAACTTAGAGTCAAACCTAAGGTTGTTTTGCCTTTTTCCCCCCCAATTTAATGTTTTGCTTTTGTCTTATCTTTTTTAGACAGGGTCTCATGTAGCAGAGGTTAGCTTTGAACTCACTATAAAGCCTAGCCTTCAACTACTGGTCCTCCTGCTTCCACCTCCTAATGCTAGGATTATAGGTCTGTACCACTAGGCCTGGCTGCCTTGGTTTGTGAGACAAAGTCTTCCTCTGTAGCCCTTAAAGTCACCGTCTGCCTATCTCAGGCTCCCGTGTGCATGTGCCACAACAGCTGATGAGAAAACCCTTAATTAGTAACCATCATAGTTTGTAATACTTGAACTTCGAATACAAGCCTGTTTGAAATAAACCTCATAGTGTAAGTCTCATAGACACATAAAACAGTGACTGAGATCACAGTTGTCAGTGTATTTCAGAGAAACTTTACCATCAATTGCCACCAATACAGCAGTCCGACCTCTTCTTTCATGTTCAATCATTGATTCGTCTACATCATTACTTATGACAAGACCATTTCTAATCATCCATTCCCGGTTACCAATGAGGACTTTGTACTGCTGAGTATTAACAGCATCTAGAAGCACAGAAATAGCATTCAGTAAGCTTATCTTATTTAACCTTTAAATCATCTCATGAGGCAAGTTCTTCCTGCTTAACTTTGCAGCCACAGAGCCTTTTTGGTAGAATATAACCTATAACAGTGATTTTCAAGTTTTCCAGAAATACATTCTGCTCTTCCATACCTCTGAGCCCATGTTGCTATGGACACTCAATGTCCTTAACCTTTCTTTCCAAACAGCAAATTCCACCATACTGTTGACATGCCAGTTCAAAGGCCAAGGATATAGCTCAGTAGCATGAGTGAGGCTCTAGATTCAATCTCCAGCAAGACCGGGGGTTGGGGGAGGGGTAAGAATGTTATTAGCTCAGAGGTTCCCTTCTTATGGAGGCTTCCTCTTTGACCCTCCACCAAGATTCAAATACTTATTGTGAATCAGAAGCTGTAAGTCTGTAGCTGCATATAAATATGCAACTGTGTTGATGTCTCATTTTAAACTTGTAACAACTAATTTTTTGTTTGTATGCTTGGTTTTGGTTTGTCAAGACAGAGTTTCTCTGTGTAGCCCCAGATGTCCTGGAACTCACCCTGTAGACCAGGCTGGTCTTGAACTAAGAGATCCATCTGTCTCTATCTCCTGAGTCCTAGGATTAAAGGCATGCGCCACACTAATTTTAAGTGAGCTCTTACCTCTGTTGGACAGATGCTTGACTGCATGTCTCTAGTGCATGCAATCTATTTCTTCAGGATGACTATTTGAAATCGCCTTTCCTTTTAAATCCCAACTGTTCCTCCCCTATTCTTACCCAATATGCAACTGCTCCTGCTCTCTTAAGATAAATGTTTCATGGCTAAATTACCCCAGCTCCTGCCTCCGAGGTAAACACAACTTGCTTTCCCTGTTATGAACAGAGCCTGAGCCTGCTGAAGGCCAGTCTTTCTACCTGTGTGCTAGGTTACCCTCCTTTGCCTACTCTCCTCTCTCCTTCCCGAATTATCACTTTTCTAACATCTCTTCTGCATATTGTTCTATCTTTAAAAACAGAAGAACTCTCTCATGCTCACTGCTCTAGCTGTCACACCTCTGCTTCCTTGCACAGCAGAACTGCTCAAAAGCATTTCCCCTACTAGCTGTTTCTAACTCACCTCTTCCTATTCTCTTTTGAACCCATTCTAGTAAAGCTTTAGTCTCTACTATTCTAATGAAGTATTCCCACAGTGCTCAGTGATCTTTAGTAAACTAGAAATGTTGAAACAGTTGTTCTGATGGAAATGTTCTACACCTGTTTGTTTAATTCTATAGCCACTAGCCAATACATGTGGCTATTGAGGGCCAATATGATTAAAGAGCTGGATTTTACATGAAACTAAATTTTATTAACTCAAAAATTAAACAATTACATGTAACTTGTAATTATTGTATTTGATACCACAGATCTACAAAGCAAATGATTCCAAACTCTGTATTTCTAATTCAATCTCCTGGATCTTCTGGCCCCTGGAGACAATTGCCTACCTAATAGTTCCCTTTTTATGATATCTCCATTTAGCAAACAGGCACCCTGTTACAGAATGTAATTTCTATAAAACTGGATGCCTGATCTTGTCTCCAATATTGTTCTTCTTGCCTTCCTTAACCTATTTAATGGCAGCTCCATCCATCTAAATGGTGAGCCACTAAGTTTGGCCTTGATTTGAGTCTTCTGTTTTAATTTTTAAAAATTGGTTCATATGTGTATAGGAATATTGCCCGCATGTATGTCTGTGTACCATGTCATATAGAGCCCATGGGCGGTCAAAAGAGAACACTGAATTCCTCTGGCACTGCAGTTAACAGCCAGTTGAGAGCTGTTGTGTGGGTATGTGGAATTGAAATGTGTCCTCTGGAAGAGCTGCCAATGTTCTTAATTGGTGAGCCATCTCTCCAGTCCCCTGACTCTTATTTAACTCATATTCTGCATATCTAATTGGTAATTAAGTCTTTCAGCTTGCTTTTCAAGACACACCTGCAATTTGACCACTTCTGTACAAACAGTGTGCTGTTATCACGCTAGTCTGAGCCATTATGTTTTGCCTGGGTCATGGCAGTAGCCCACTAATTCAGCCTCTTTCTTTTGTCCGAGCTCCCAAATTCTCCCTCTGTGGTGCTAGAGATCCAACCCCGGGCCTCACATATGCTAAGCAGATGAGAGGATTAGAGAGATGTATCATTCAGTTACACCTCTGCTCTCTGATGATTCTTTTTTCTTTTTGGTTTTCCAAGACAGGGTTTCTCTGTGTAGACCTGGCTGTCTTGGAGCTCATTTTGTAGACCAGGTGACCCCAAACTCAGAAATCCGCCTGCCTCTGCCTCCCAAGTGCTGGGATTAAAGACGTGCRCCACCACGCCCAGCTACTGATGTACTGTATACTGCTGTTAACAGTCCAGAACACACAGTATATGTTCGTGTTTAGTGATTTTTCTATATGTCAGTTACTTAATATGACATCCCTAGACAAAAGTCACAGAGAAGTAGAAATGGTTAGGAAATAATTATTTTGTGGTATGTCTAATATAATAGAAATGAAGTACAGCTATAATTTAAGATGAGCAAGTATTTCTATCAGCATATGTCAAAGTGTCACTGAAAAGAGATATAAGTCAAACCTAGAAAGATAAACAGAATAGATGCTATTTGCAGGTGAGGCACTGCATGGAGAGATCAGGAAATGAAATAATGAGTAGAAAATGGCGGACCATAAAGGGGTACCAAAAGAGGAATACCCTCAAAACAAAACAAAACAAAACTCAAAAAAACAAAACAAACCAATAAAAAACAAACCACCACAGGCTGCTGCCAATGTTATTTGGTGCTCTCTGTGTCTAAGGACCTATTGCTGAAGACAATACTTATAGCACAGGACATGGAAAAGTCGACCTGGCGCCTGCCTAACTAGAAGCTTCACTCCTACTGACTAGAGCTCAGCGCACTGAAAGGTACTCCGCGTTCCTGCGTTCCACGAGAGGAGAAAGGCGACCGACCATCAATATCGCTACTCAACTGCAAACCCTGCAACCTACAATGACCTGCCTGTCAGACATACTGGTACAACAGCGGCACACATGCTATGGGAGTGACTTACGCACGTTTTAATCAGATATAAGGCTTAGCCCATGAAATGGAACCCATACCTGGTACTACTAAAGTGACCAAGACCCCGAGACTAGAAAGATCATGGGTCTAGGCTAAAACCTAATACTATTATTGTGTTAAAGGAACATAGGAATAAAATGACTCCTAATAATATACTGATACCCATAGACCAGCACCTCACTCAACCCACATCAGAGAAGCTTCTTCACGAAGAAGGTAGAAATTAACATAGAGATCCACAACTGGACAATATGCAGATTGTGGACCTCCCCATGAGACTCTGGGATCCTTCATTGCTGGTGGGACTGCAAACTTGTACAACCACTTTGGAAATCAGTCTGGTGGTTCCTCAGAAAATTGGACCTGAGGACCCAGCTGTACCACTACTGAACATATACCCAGAAGATGCTCCAACATGTAATAACGACACATGCTCCACTATGTTCATAGCAGCCTTATTTATAATAGCCAGAAGCTGGAAAGAACCTAAATGTTCCTCAAGAGAGGAATGGTTAGAGAAAATGTGGTACATTTAAACAATGGAATACTACTCAGCAATTAAAAACAGTGACATCCTGAAAATTGCAGGCAAATGTGTGGAACTAGAAAATATCATCCTGAGGTAACTCAGATGGAGAAAGTCAGGCATGGTATGTGTTCACCTATAAGTAGCTATTAGCTGTTAAGTAATGATAATTAACCTACAATTCACAGACCCCAGGGAGGTTAGGTGAAGAGGAAGGGTTGAAGGTAGATGCACGGATCTCCCTGGGAAGGGGAAATAGAACGGATTTGGTGGGCAGACAGGGCAGGTGAGGATGGAAATGGGAAATGGGAAATGGGAAATGGGTAGTGGGAGATGGGATGGAACTGAGGTGCAGTTGGGGGCAGTGTGGAAACTTAGTGCAGTGAAAACTTCCTGGAATCTATGAGGGTGATCCCAGGGATGACTCCTGAGCAATGGGGAATACAGAGTCTGAACTGACCATCTCTAATAGCCAGGCAAGGCGTCCAGTGGTGGGACTTAGTTATATTTGGTTGAGTAGTTAGCCAAGAAAGTCCTGTGGAAATGTCCAAACATGCTAACCTGATACTAGGACAGAGGTTTGCTCTCTGAAAATTGACAGCAGGGCCCCATTGCCAAGGACTACATCTGCCCAGCTCATTGAATATGCAAAGGTTAAGCTGGTGCTTGCATGGAACCTTCACCCCTATATTCTTGTCTCTTTGGTATATATTCTAGTCTCTTTGATATGGAAAGGTGCTCTGCAGGCTAGTCAAAGAAGAATGTGGACACAAACCCAGTCACAAACCTTTTGATATCCATTCTGTCCTGCCTCCATAATATGGTAGTGCAATGGTGGTGTAGAACTTGAGGGAGTAGCCAACTAATGTCTGATTTAG
Source organism: Apodemus speciosus (assembly GCA_002335545.1). Lineage (NCBI taxonomy): Eukaryota > Metazoa > Chordata > Mammalia > Rodentia > Muridae > Apodemus > Apodemus speciosus. The sequence goes on along the minus strand of BDUI01002697.1, from coordinate 109,023 downwards.
CTTGGGGCCCATGCCATGAGACACAGTCCATTTCTGACACTGGCTGGATGGTCAGGATCCAGAGAGTGGATAGCCCAGGGACATAGGGTGGAACCAAACATGACTGGTTAAACATCAATGAAATTATTCTCAATGATTTCTTCTATACTCATAGATTGGTGCCTTGTCCAGTCATCATCAGAGAGGCTTCCTCTGGCAGCCGATGGGAGTGGATGCAGAGAGCCACGGCCAGACATTCATTATGCGGAGAGTCTAAATTAGTGGTCTCCATTGGGTCCCTCCCCTCAGAATTTGGGAAATCCCACAGAAGAGGGGGTGGAAATATTGTAGGACCCAGAGGGGGGTGGAGGACACCAGGAGAACATGGTCCACTGAATCAACTAAGCAGGATGCATATGGGGCTCAGATACTGAAGCAGCAAGCATGGGGTCTGGATGGGTCTGCACCAGGTCCTTTGCACATGTTATGACTGTTAGCTTGGTGTTCTCTGACACTGCTAACTGTGGGATCAGCTGTGTCTCAGATTCTTTTGCCTGTTCTTGGGACTCCTTTCCTCCTGCTAGGATGCCTTGTCCAGCTTCGGTGTGAGGGCTTTTGTTTTGTCTTACTCTATTTTGTTCTGTCATGCTTGGACGTTGTCTCTTGCTATTTTTTGATGGGAGATGGAGGGTGAGTGGATCTGGGGAAAAAGGAGGTGGGGTGTCTGGGAGAGCTGAACGGAAGACTACCTGTGGTCAGGATGCATTGTACGAGAGAAGAATGTATTTCCGATTTAAAAAAAAAAAAGAAGAGAAGGAAAAGAAGAAAAAAGAAAAAGCTAAAAGAGAAATCTACAAACTACCACAAAGAAATCAACTTACTTGAGAGATGAGCATCAATAATCATAGAAGATGAAGTTGATGATTGTTCATTAATTGCATCAATTTGAACCAGGGATGCATTTTTAATGTTATTTTCTTCTATCTTCAAGTTACTCTTATGTAGCAAACCTTCAATATTGGTGACTTTACAGCTAATACCACAGCCTGGTACAACCTGGAAATCTGTACAGGTACCCAGGGTTTCAGTGTCCAGCTCCTAACAAACAGAAACACAGCACACTAAACAAACAAACAAACAAATGGTGTAGTACTTTTAATTAGGAAAACAGTGTTAGAAGAATGAAAGACAGGCACTCAAAATTTTGGGTGCAGGTACAAACTGAAAAAATCATTTGTATAAATGTTAGTAATAGCCATGAAAAATGAAAGTGAGCATCCTTTGATCTAACAATTGCACTGAAAGATGTTTAACATAAAGACAGACTTGGAGAGACTGTCAAAAATGTTCTGCATGCACTGAAAACAAAACACTACTCACAGGACTGAATACAAAACAAGGGGTAGGCTTGAATTTCCTGACAGGGAAAATTCAGCTAATAAAACAAAAAGCAAGTCACTGTATAGTTTTCTATGTAAAGTTTTGGATACTAAATGCGGGTGGGCATGATGCAGGTGCATACACCTGGAACCCTGGCTCTTAAAAGATGGAAACCTGCAGGGGTCCTGGAAGTCAGGTTTATTTGGCTACAAGGCAAGTTCCAGACCAGCCCCAGCTTTGTAATGAGACTCTGTCTCAAAAGCAACAAAAAAGTATCATAAGCTAGGTGCAATGACACATGTCTACAGGCCCAGCCATGTGGAAACTGAGGTAGAAACAGCACTTATGCCCAGGAACTTAGCACCAGTCTGGACAACATAGGAAGCTCAGAAATGTAACTTCATCTTCAAGGTATCCAACACCCACTTCAGGTGTGCATACACACACAGAGAAAAACACGTTAATAACTAAACTAAACTAAATCTTCACATAATTAAACAAATAACATTAGCATACATTTGTGAACATACCAGGAATTGTTATTAAACTTTATAAAATTTGAAAAATCAATAAACGTGTCCCAACCATCAGGCAAGAACTCAGTTTTAAAAATTAATTGGCGATTCCTGAATGGAAAACACTACTGGCCCTTTAAGATTAGGAAGCAGAGAGAATGGGGTCTTTTTTAGCTGAGAGTTTAAGCCACAGATACCAATTATTAAATTTTGGACTAAGGAATTATATTGGGGGAAAGGAGTGAGGGTTCCATTTTTATGACCCAAATTATGCTATCAATATACATATTACTTCTATTTTAATGTTTTATATAAAACGGGTTACTGTGTGACAAGATCAGAATTAAGTTCTTTTTATGTTTACAGTTGTCTATATGAACAAAACAGTACACAATTTTGAGACAAGGTCATATACAGTCTAGGCTGGGATCAAGTTCACTATGTAATGAAGATAACCATGAAATTTTTTATTTGTTTGTTTTTGGAGACAGGGTTTCTCTGTGTAGCCCTGGCTGTCCTGGAACTCTGTATACCAGGCTGTCCTCGAACTTCGAGATCTGCTTGCCTCTGCCTCCTGAGTGCTGGGATTAAACATGCTCACTTTATTGGTGCCAAGGATCAAAACCTGGGCGTCAAGCATCTAGGCAAGCATTCTACCAATTGAGCTACATTCCCAGCCCCAACCCATTCAATTAAATAAGWAAATACAATTCTCTTTAGCCTCATACTATTTATATACATAAAATATAGTCAAAGGCCAGCCCAGACKAGGTCTGTACTATTCTTACACGAGATGATAACATAAATCTGAAAGATAAAATTGTACCTGCTTGCAATATTTCGTTACAGCTGCTCCTAAAGGATGCTCGCTGTTACTTTCTGCAGTCCCCACAATGGCCAGGAGCTTACTGCGTGGTATTTTGTTACTCTCCACGAGAACCTTTACTTGATTCACCACTGGGGTTCCATGGGTAATGGTTCCAGTCTTATCAAACACCACTACCTTGACCTGGAGAAAAGTTAAAAAACATAATGCACACAGGAGACATCATCTCTCCAGAAATAAGAAATAGGTTTTTTTTTAACAGATTGCTATTTCATTTCTTAATAAACTGGCCTTTGGCTTCACAACTGATCATCTCTGGATGAACAAAAGGCATATTAAAAATACTCTTGTAGCAACTAATTTCCTTACCCCACAGTTGAGTTTTAATCCTGTTACATGTCTGTGAATCTGTATTAAACAGCTACAGCTGTTAATTATGGGTTGGCTGTTAACAGGTAATTAAGAGATGTCACTGGCATCTCTAGGGGAAACACAAATGTTTTTCAATACTAATGAATTAGAGATCTATTGGAGAAATCAGGGTGACGAGCAGATGACTGTAAGAGAAAATGTAAATCTTAGGTTGTAGGGAATGCCAGATGGGTTGCTTGACTTGGCTAGGTCTTGGTTATGAACTCGGGCTGTTAAGAGGAAGCTCGGAGCAGCAGTTCGAGAAAATGAGTGCACATAGGAGGAGGGAAAAATCTGGAGTTAGAGACCATGTTCACCTCACTATGAACTCAGAATGAGAACCCTTGAGACTGAACAGCCCTGCGAACTGATATAAAAACGATAGGAATAATACTCAAAGGATCATCTGGACAAGAGAAAAACTGCCGTAACAGGTGTCATGGAGACAAGGGAGGAAAGCAGAACAGGGAATTACAGATCAGATAACAGCACTATGTCAATATTAATTTCTTGATTTGGATAAATGTACTGTGGTCACATAAGGGAGTATCCTTGGTCTTAGGAGAGGTGCCCAACAGCTGCAGAAAAGGGAGTACTTTTTTAGGTTTGAAATTATGCCATATTTTTTTCCTATAAACACTAGTACCCTGGGGACTCAGTGCTTAAAAGTGTTTTGTATTCTTGCAGAGAACCCCAGTTCAGTTCCTAGTGCCAGTATTGGGCAGGTCACAATGACCTATAACTCTAGCTCTAGGGGATCTGACACAGCCTTCTGGCCTCCACAGGACTCCATAAACATGTGAATATACACATGAAGGTGCACACACATGAGTAAAAATAAAAACTAACCTTTAAAAAAATTCCTTAGGGCTGGAGAAATGGCTCAGTGGTTAAGAACACTGGCTGCTCTTCCAGAGGACCCAGGTTTGGTTCCCAACACCCATGTGGCAGCTCACAACTGTTGATTACTCCAGTCCCAAGGGGCTTCAACACCAGCTTCTGGCCTCTGTATGCATGTGGTACATGGACATACATGCAGCCAATACACTCATACACATTTAAAAACTTCTAGCCTATATATATATTTGCTAGCTATTCAAGATTTGTTCTAGGCTGTGTACTATGTATCCTCCATGCACCATATATATTTTATATCCTCATAATGAGATTGTATTATTGGGAGCATGGCTTTAATTGAAGTAGCCTTAATTGAGGCTGAAGTCACAGTGCAAACTGCCAGCTGGTGGCAGCAAATGTGGAGTCAGATACACACGTCAGAAGCACGGGAGGCCCTGGCAACTCTTCCCAGGCAAGTGCTGGAGATGTGTGGAACTGGAGATGGGTTGGAACTACAGTGGCTCTCCATTCAGGGACTGCTCTGACGGAGTATTAGAGTGCTTAAGTAACCAAGGCAAATCTGAAGAAGAACCAACATCACAGCTTTCCTACCTCAACCCTCAGGGTAGCCCCAGAAGAGGCTCAACCTAAGAACCTCAACCTAAGAACCACAGGCAAAATACTATGACCCCCATCATCAAACTGCATGTTTGATAGTGCAATTTTGAGTCCTGAGGTCTCTTACCTTATGAGCCATCTCCAGTGGCTCCCCACCTTTGATAAGTATGCCATTCTGAGCACCTACTCCTGTGCCCACCATCACAGCAGTTGGAGTGGCTAGTCCCAGTGAACAGGGACATGCAATGCAAAGAACCGTGATAGAGGCTTGGAAAGCAAAGCGTATAATGGCTTCTGTTCGGGAGATGCTTCTATTGTAGCCCTTTAGCAGAAAGACACACATTTTGGTTATTCATTTATAGGCAGAGTTATTCAAAATGAAAGAAACCCTGCTCAATCCTGTTTAAATAAAACCTGTGTCAAAGTCACATATCATACCTGGCTGGCTACTTAAATATATTTTAGTTACTAATTATAAACATTTTTTTCACTTATAAACATGAAAAATTGGAGGCGGAATTGGTTAATAAGTCCTATTTATGATTTCAGCTACTATGAAGAAAAATAAAGAATACAGAACTCCATAATTTCTCCATTGTCTAGAAGAACTATTAGTAACTTTCAAGAATAACATGAGAAATAATTCTCAACAAGTTTTTGCTTGAATGAATTCTGATTCTTTCATAATAAGGCCATAGATTGGACATCCATACAAAATTTTAAAGACATTAACTTAAATATTCACTTTAGAGAACAAAGGTTAGAACCAGCAAGATAGCTCAGCAGACAAAAGTGCTTGCTGTGCAACCTTACAACCTCGGTCCAATTCCATGAGATCACAGTGGAAACAAAACAAACTCTTGGAAGTTGTCTTCTGTCCTCCACACATGCGCAATGGTGCACATGTTCCAGTATTCACATACATACATCATACACACACACACACACACACACACACACACACACACACACACACACACACTAAATGAAATAAAGATAAAAAATTTAAAGGAGGCTAATGAGACTCACTGCTCAGTGGCTGGGAGAACTTACAACTCTTACAGAAAACCCAAGCTCAGTCCTCAGAACCCACATCTGGAAACTTAGACCTGCCTCTAAGTACAGCTTCAAGGGATCTGAGGCACTCTTCCAGTCTATTTCCATACACAGACACATACACTTATATAAAAATAATTCTTTAAAATATTTTAAAAGATGAAGTTAGAAGGGAATTTCATAAATATCTAGGCATAGACTTTTACATAGGTCACATATGAATGTTTTCACATATGTTGTGTGCTCTCACCTCTGTGAATTTAAATCTTTTAACTTATCCATTAGTATCCCTACATCTCCCTTTACAAAAAGAGAAGCTTTGTTAAAGTTTATATATCTAAACTGAGGGATTACTGGATCTACAGCCGCCAAAATGAAGTTCAATCCCTTTGTGACTTCTAACCAAATCAAGAACAGCCAACAGTATTTCAATGCACCTTCCCACACTTGAAGGAAGATCATGCTTTCCCCTCTTTCCCAAGAATTGAGGCAGAAATATAGTATTCCAACTATGCCCATTCAAAAAGATGGAATAGTTTGTACTCTGAAGATACTACAGAGCCCAGCAGATTGGCAAAGTGGTCCAACTGTACAGGAAGGAATATGTCATCTACACTGTTTGAATGCACCAAGAAAAAACTAATAGCACAACTGTCCATCCATGTGGCTTTACACTTCAGCAAACTAGTGATTGCTAGGCTAAAGCTAGACAGAGACTGCAAAAAAATATCCTGGAAAGGAAAGCCAACTCTCAACAAGTATGAAGGGAAAGAGGAAGAAACAATTGAGAAATTACAGTAGAGGAATCTCATGTACACTTTAATTAAAGACTGTTTAATTAAAATAATAAAGTGAGGGACATCACAGATCTACTTTACTACATTACAAAGCCATACTTAGAAAGCCTCAGAGACCTTGGTAAGTAGGCACTAATACTCTAGGTTTATAAACATTAATTATAAGTTATTCTTTGGGGGCTGAAGAAATGGCTGAACAGTTAAGAGTGCTGGCTGTTCTTCCCAAGGCCCCAGCACCCACATATTGAAGCAGGTTCCCAGCACACACATGATGGCTCACAGCCATCTGCAACTACAGTTCCAGAGAATCCAATACCCTCTTCTGGCCTCCACAGGTACCAGTCACACACTGTGCCCAGTCATACACGCAGACAAAATAGTAAATAAATAAATAAATAAATAAATAAATAAATAAATAAATAAATAAATGGATCAGTTGATTAAAATACATTCTTTAATACATTCTCTTAGCCAGATGTGATGATACACACCTGTAATCCTAATACTTGAGAGGCAGAGGCAGGAGAACCAGGAGTTTAAGATTATCCCTGGCAACATAAGAAGTTCAAGGGCACGAGACTCTGACACACACACACACACACACACACACACACACACACACACACACACACACACAAATGTATGTTATCTTATTCAGTCTTCAAAACAAGTTATATAAAAATGAGCATTATTTAAATGCTACTACAAGCTAGGCGCATTGACCTACACCTTTAGTTCCAGCACTCAGGATACAGAGACAGGCGGAAGCTTGTCAAAGCTACACTGGCCTACAAGGAGAAATCTAGGCCAGTCAAGGGCTATGGTGAGAGTCTCTATCAAAAAAACTAAAAAAAATAAATAAATTTAAATGGTATACCATTATAACAAGCACACTGATATACTATTCTGTCCTATATGAACAGCACGCTAATGCTGTTCATAGTATCTGCCATTAGCAAACCACTAGCTTTCTCCTGGCTATTGAATAGCTACTGAAATATTGAAGTACTTGCATATAACCACTGTTTTTTATTAAACTGTGTTCCCACAATGTGAAAGTGTGATGATGACAATTTAGATGTGACAGAGAGATGCTGTCTTTGCTTCTTATAAATGAAAAGATGAAAGTTCTTGACTATAAGGAATCATGTGCTAAGCTTACTAAGATCTATAAATCTTCTATTCTTAACCATGTAAAAAACAAAACAGAAAGTTGTGCTGGTTTTGCTGTTATACTTCAAAGCTGCACAGGTTATAAGCACAGTGCATGACAGAGCTTAGTTAAGACAGCAAAGTCAATCAATCTGCGTACAAGTGCCTGTATTGGAGCCAAAGATGGCGAATAACAATGTTAGGTGTTATGGTGGTTTGAACAGGTCTGGCCCCCATAGACTCCTGTGTTTGAATACCTGGCCCATAGGGAGTGGCACTACAAAGAGGCATGGCCTTATTGGAGGAAGTGTGCCACTGTGGAGATGGACTTTAAGGTCTTATGTATATGCTCAAGGTATGCCCAATGTGGAGGACAGTCTCCTTCTGCTGTCTGTGATCAAGATAGAACTCCCAGCTCCTCCACCACCATGTCTGCCTGCATGCTGTCATGCTTCTCACCATGATAATAATGGACTAAAGCTCTGAAAACTGTAAATCACCCCCAATTAAATGTTTGCCTTTATGAGAGTTGCCATGGCTAGTGTCTCTTCACAGCAGCCATAACGAAGACAGGTGCTATCTGTGGTTCTGACATGCAGTGGGACTGCGAAACTATATTCCCAAAGCAGGACATAGGTACTGTTATACTTGGAATTTCTTCTTTTTACTTTTGTCTTTATTCCCTTTCTCTTCTTCATTTCATTTTTCCCTTTCCTTCCCTTCTTCCCTCCTTCTTTTTGATACTGAGGATAAACTCAGAGATAACAAATGCTGGGTAGCATTCTACCATTAAGCTACACTCTTAACCAATACAGCTCATTTCCAAAGTTTATTTGTTTTAGACTAGGTTTCACTGTTCATCCCTGGCTGGCCTGGCAGTCACAGAGGTTGACCCCAAACTCACAGGGATCTGCTTGACTTTGCCTCCTGAGTGCTAGGATTAAAGTTGTGGATCATTGCATCTGGAACACAATCATTTAGGGCTTTTGGGGGGGGGTGTGAATACAAGTGCAGGCATTCTCAGAAGCCAGAGGCATCAAATCCTGCTGTCGCTGAAGTTACAGATGGGTGCTATTGACCCAATGTGGGTGCTGGGAATGTAACTCAGACCTTTGGCATAAGTAGTGCATACTGTCAACCACTGAACCATTTCTCCAGCTCCTCAAAATGATCTTTACTTAATGACCTCTACAAAAGTTTCGCAAAGCATTTTGCACATAGTCAAAAGTTATTAGGAGTCACTTACAGGAAAGTAGGTTTTCACAATTTCAAAATTTTGAAATCCAATTATAATCCACACCAAGAGGGTAACAATGGAAACCAAGACGATAAAAGGAACAAAGTAGCCACTGAGTTTGTCTGCAAACTGCTGGATAGGAGCCTAGAATTTAGAATAAAGATGATGATGATGAGTGTCTTTAAGTTTTTTCTCCAATACTGAACACAGAATGTATTTGGTAGTTAGCACAGACAGAAATATCTTAACAAATTACATGAATGCAACTAGAATGAGTCAAAGGAACAAGCACAAGATTCCTCCTAGGAGGGTTTAGTAAGAACACCCTCTGCTTTTCCTAGGCTACCTTTGATGTTTGTGCCTCCTCTACAAGTTTGACGATTTGAGAAAGGGTTGTATCTGCTCCCACATGTGTTGCTCGGATGAGGAGAGATCCATTCTGGTTAATGGAACCTGCAATCACCGTGCTGCCAGGTTTCTTAGCCACAGGCATTGCCTCCCCTGAAGAAAGTGAGAAGAAAAAGATATTTATTCATTCACTGTCAACAAATACCTGGAAAGGACATTCTTCTTGAACTAGGATCTGGACCTTGCAAAGGTAAAGTTGCCCTCCCTTTTTCCTTTTTTTTCTCACCCAGAAAACCCAGGGCTCTACAGCCTGGAAGAGCTTCCCACAGAGGAAACTGCAGGCAGTCTCTAAAGAACTCATATTCCTTGTTCACCATTTACACATTTACTGATTCTCCTTTAGTGTCTGCTTTTCATTATCACTTTTGATTCATTTCCCTTTCATGTCATGATCCTCTGACGGAGCATACCTGTGATGAGGGACTCGTCTACCATAGAATGTCCTTCAATAACACGGCCATCCACTGGAAATTTGCCTCCTGGAACAACCTTAATGATATCTCCACGCTGTACAAGTTCCACATCCACTTGTTCTTCACTGCACATGAGTTAACATAAAAAGCATCATGCCATCTGCTTATTCTAGCCTTCACACACATGATTTGGAGACCATCTCAAACTTAAGGCTCTGTAATTACTATGAACAGAACCTGGATCCAACATGTATGCTAGCAACAACTACATTCATTTTGCTCACTGGTGGTAATGAACAAATTCTTGGCACAAAGCAAGCACTCTAAATATTTATTCAATAATCACTGAATGAGTTAAAGCTTCAAAAAAAAATAGTACCACAGTCAGGCATGATAGCATACACCAGTAATCTCAATTCTTGGGAAGTAGAGGCAGAAGGATTATAAGAGTTCAAGTTCAGCCTGATTACATGAGACCCTAACTAACTATATATAGTCAATGTCAGGTATTTTATATTTCTTTTAAATTAGAATAGTTTCCTTCATTCTTTCCTTTCTTACTTCTTTCTTTAGTCAAAGGAGTTACCACTAAGGGGAAAATAAGTAAGCACTCAGTGGCCAAGCACTGGTCTGACATACTTAAGGGCTGTAAATGGTTTCCTAACACCAGGAAAATCCTGGAGACAGAGCCCCAAAGCAAGACCTTGTATCAAAAGATGGGTAAGGTGAGAGGTCAGCCCAGGTTATTCTCAAATCCATGATCCCCCTGCTTCAGCTTCCAGAGTGTTAGGATTACAGGTATGTACCATACCATACATGGCTTGAATGTTTCCTTTTGGGGGGTTTGGTCTCGTGACAGGGTTTCTTTGTGTTGGCTATCACTCTGTATAGACCAAACTGGCCTTAAACTCACAGAGATCCACCTGTCTCTGTTTCCCATGAGCTGGGATTAAAGGCATAAGCCACCACCTTCCAGCTGAATACATCCTTCTATAAAGAAATCCTGTAGAAAATATACCACAGAAACTATAGCCTAGGATTTACTTCCTACTGCAACAACAGAAAGAAAGATGAAAACAGACAGATGAAGTAAAGCTTCATAGGATGGGGATAATTGTTAAATCTGAGTCAGATTATATGGCATTATGACATTCCTTACTTCTAGATACATCTCAAAATATGTCGATAAAAGAGGGCCAGCAAGCTGGCTCAGCACATAAGAGCGCTTGCTGCCAAACCTAACAACCTGAGTGCCTTCAGTAGGGTCCACAAGCTGTCCTCTGACCTGAACACATGTGCCATTACAGATGTGTACCCACCACAATAAAATGAATAATAGAATATTTAAAACAAAGTCAAATGAAGATAAATACCTCAGGAGGAGATTTTCAGAGTTAAGAGTTACAATAGTTGCTTCAGTTGCTTGTAATGAAATTAGCTTTGCAAGAGCCTCGGAGGTTTTGCCCTATAAATTACAACACAATAACAATGCTGAAGAAAGAAAGTGTTTAAACCTAAAGATAAAATCTTTTAACATTTGCTCAAACATTAGCTTAGGAAAAACATTTGATCAGAAAAATTTACATTGGAATACCAATAATATAATTTTTAAAAGAATTTTAAAAGTACTAGGTATAATTTATAAAGAAATACAATTTAATAGAAAATATCAGGAATCTCATGCATACATGAACAAAGTATTTGAATATATAGATCATTCAAGAGGGATTATAAATACTCCATGTATAAGTAGTCTTTCCAGACTACTAATAGAAGAAACTCACTCTAAAGCCCCTTTACAATTCTAGTTAACGTCTGCTAACTTAGCAAGGATTCAGAGAAGATGCAATGGTGAGGACGTTGTAGTAAAACCTACTTTTCTGACAGACCCTAACTGGCAAAATTTCTCACAGCTAATAGCATGAGACCATGGAAAGAGTATGCCCTTTAAGACAACAATCATAAGTCATATCCTTTGTAATTACTCCTAAGGGACTCAGCTCAGAGGGAATGAATGTTAGGCATGATTATGTTCAGTGTAGTATTGTCTAAAACAAAAAACTGGGAAAAACAATTAAGAAAGCTAGAATGGTTTAGTAAAAAATGAGAACACACTGACTTGACAGAACTAGCAAGTGATTGTCTAGACTGTAGTTAGGGGAAAACTGTACAGTGCTTAAGGTACTGAGATACATATAGATTATGCTTTTAACTCAGTTAAACATTAAAGTTACATGGCACAGGATTAGAAACTGCCCTTCATCACAGCATGGAAACATGAATGAACTTTGACACCACTGTTTTAAGCCACATGGCTAAATCAATTCTCAAATAACAATATGATATCTCACAAAGTACCATGGGTATACTCTAACCCTGGCTGTAATATAAACTTGGTAAGTTTACTGAAGATATTGTTAGAACTAAAATGGCTAACTATATAACTCAATGCACATTTCTAGTAAGTGATCTAGAAAATATTAAGGTCTTTGACTGATCCACTATCTTAACAAACATCACCTTTTCCTACTTTACCTTCGCTATATGTTCCAGCCATCGGCCTAGTGCGATAAACACAAACAGCATAGGAGGTGTATCAAAGAAGGTAATGGGGTTCACTTTGGCTCTCTCAAACATTGCAACCAGAAGAATCACCAGCGAGTAGGCAAACGCGATGGTGGTTGCCAATACAATCAGCACATCCATATTTGCTGTCTTATGCTTCAGTGCTTTGTAAGCCTGAATGTAGAAGTACCAGCCTCCACAAAACTGTAACAGAAGAGTGAATATTACTGAATTTTCCTAAACCCCAAATTCATATGTATACCTAAGTAAACTTAGCATAAAGGATGGATGTTTACTTCCTTTGCCTTTTAACTAGTCCATAAACACTGTTCTAGAGCCTCATATGTAAGCCCAGGTTGGCTTTGAACTTGACAAGATCTTGGGATTACAGGCATACACCTACCTGGCTGTAAGGGGGAGATTTTGAGGAAGAACAAGTTTGCATTTTAGCAGAGGTATATACAGAAGGGCTTCAAGCTGCTGTCCAAGACACCAAGGGAGATCATCTATGATGCATATATGATACCATAAAAGAGTCAGATGGCTGCTGCAAGTTTTCTGTTCTTTTCATTTTCTTTTTTGGTTTTTGAGACAGGGTTTCTCTGTGTGTAGCACTGGCTGTCCTGAAACTATAGACCAGGCTGGCCTTGAACTCATAGAAATCTGTCTACCTCTAGCTCCACATTTTCCTTTTTGATTCTAGCTTAAACAAGTAAACTAGGAGGGGCTGGTTAAGAGCACTGACTGCTCTTTCAGAGGTCCTGAGTTCAAATCCCAGCAACCACATGGTGGCTCTCAACCATCTGTAATGGGATCTGATGCCCTCTTCTGGTGTGTCTGAAGACAGCTACAGTGTCCGTATATATAATAAATAAGTAAATCTTTGAAAAACAAAACAAGTAAACTAGGAAGATAATTTAGACATTTTGGAAAGTTCTTTTAATATATAAAAATTAGCCCTTTTCCAAAAGTCAATCACAAGCCACGGGTTCTGGTGGAAAGTGTAACAGGAAAGCTTGTCTTCCATTAGTACGATTGGAACTAAGTAATTGCTAGTACTCCTGCCTTTTGTTTTGCTCTGGGTTTTGTGTGAGCTGGGATTGAACCTAGGACTCTTGGTATACTAGACAAGTAATGTACCACTGAACTACACCCTCAGCCTTCACTTTTAAACCTTTAATGAAGGTCAAACAATATACTTGATAATGTCACTTGCCTGTACAGGTAGACACAATAAAAGGGACAACAAATTCATAATGGACAGTCCTGGCAGGATCTGACGCTCCAGAAACATAGAAGAATGCATGTCTTCATTACTCATGTTCTGATGATGGTGAAGAGTTGCAAGGTGGTGATCCATAACCATCATATAGATCATCAGTCCCATTACGGGGATGCAGAAAGCCAGGCTCACAAGGAAGGACCCTCTCCATCTTAAATGGAAAAATACCATTAGTATTTTGGTAACGTATCAGTTAGTGATAACTAAAAGTTAAATATTCTATCTTCTATAGAGAAACATCTCACTCAGAGTAAGAAGACATCATGGGGTTGGAGCAATGGCTCCGCAGTTATGAACCCCTGCTGCTGTTTCAGAGGACCCAATTTTAATAACCAGCACCCACATCAGCTCACAAGCACCCATAACTCCAGTACCAGCAGATCCAACACCCTCTCCTGACCCCCATAGTCTCCTGCACACATTTGGCATCCACTCACATATACATACACACAAAATTGAAAAATAAAAGTAAATCTTTAAAAATGCTATAATACAAATTGACATGCTATCAAGATGTTAATTTCTAAAAGGATAAAAAATGCTATAGTACAAATTGACATGCTAACAGGATGTTAAATTTCTAAAAGGAGTTAAAATGTTTTTATTGACAATCCCAAAGTACTTACTGTTTTATTTCTCGTTTATGATCTAAGTGGTTGGCTGATCGATCTTTCTTGACCAAAGAAGCTTCAAAACCTAAGCTCTAAGAAAATTCATGAGAAAAATGTCAAATTTTTCACTCACTTCAGAGATATTCTAAGCCATGCTGTTATTACTTACAACCAGTCAGTTCAATTCCTGAGTAACTGCCATTCTGGGGAATGGAAACAAGAAGCTGTCCAGAGCTTTTTGCCCACTAATTTGGTTTCTAATTTTGAAAAGGAAATTAATAGCACATTGATTCTAGCTACTGTCTATTCTGCTGCTCTTAAACTCCCAGTTTCATTCAAGTGTAATAGCCGTTTTCACCGACACTGCCCAAGGCCTTGCCCACATAGCCTTCATTTTTGTTCCACCAGAAAAAGAATATGAACAAAAGTCCTTTTCCCCAATACAGCTAAGTATAGAAAGGGAACTACACCTTAGTAAGATGTGCATGGGCACAAACAGTTCTGTAACTGAAACACCATAGTCTCAACCACTAGGGGAATGGCTGTCATCTTCTGGTGTTGAAAGTGATCACATCAATTCTCATGGAACTCAACAAATAGCTTCTCAAGTTGTTTCACCTCTGAAATAAGATGGCATCCCTCCCTGCTCTAAAACTGAAGCTTGGCAATATATCTGTGTATCTGCTAAAGGTGACTAGGGTAGGTACTCAGTAATACCAGCTTCACAGATACCAGTGGTATAGCTGCCTAAACGAATAGGATATTTCCTGAACTATAATACACTGTCAATCATCAGAACATCAATTTCATAGCACACTGAAAGTGCATAATATAAATATGCATAATATAAATATAAAATACATATATTACTGCTTAAGATGCACTGAAGAACACAGGATGAACTTAATACAAAGAAAAGGGTTACATTTAACTTGAAAGTGGTTTTTCCTTTTGTTCTACTTTGCTTTAACAAACTATAATACATTTAGCATGATACTTTAATTTTACAGCGATTAGCTTGAGTCTTTCTTATAAATTGTACTTTATATCCATTTCCTAAATACTTTAAGTGATTGATAGCTTCAGCTTAGATCTGCTCATGATTTAATAGCACAAATGTGTGTCTAAGTTTCCTGATGAGGGCCATGGGGGTTGGGGGTAACAAAAGCAGACACACACTAATGTTTTTATGTGGAATAGTCAAAGGGTTAGAGTCTTTTCATTGTCTCTACCTAATGTAAACCAGATGTGATTCCAGAAGGTGGTTGACTGGAAAGGTAAGACAGAAAAGCAAAGTCAAGACTTACTCCAATGGTATGGATAATATCTCTGGGACCAATAATTTCTGGATCATATTTAATATGTGCTTTGTTAGTTGCCAGGGCCACAGAGCAGTAGAAGATCCCTTTGTGTTTTGTGAGCGTGGATTCAATTTTATGAACACAGGAGGCACATGTCATTCCTCTCACCTGTTAAAATCAAAGCCTTTGTTATTGAAAATATCCCTTTGCTTCTACAAAAATTTAGTACTTCTAAGAGGACTTTCATAACACTGGATTGCCTTACAAGGTTTTATCTGTGCAATGAGTATACTTTTGATATGATTATTAGAATTCTGATTTGAGGAGGGGGTACCACCTGTGATGGAGCTGGGGATTCTGGAATAATGAAAAAGATCCAGAATTGGTTCTGAAGATAACTGGACTAAACTAGGCATATACTAAAAGCCACAGCGTGGCATATTTTCAATAAATGGATTATGTAGTGTATGAGTCTTATCTTGATAAAATTTACCAAGAAAAAAAATATTCTATTTTTGTTGTGTCCATGTATAGTGTGCACGTATATGTATTCATGTGTGGGGATTTGCATGTGTGCACATCTATATTCATGTATGCAATGTGTGCAGGGGCAAGAAGCTGAAATTTGATATCTTCCTTAATTGCTCTACTTTATTTCCTGAGATTACTGAGGCAGCATCTCTAGCTGGACACAAAACTCATTCTTTTCTGGCTTTCACGGGCACCCTAAAACATGTGGCATATATTCAAGCTCAAGTGTGCATGGGAGTTAACTGCTAAGCCATCTATCTGTCCAGCCCATTTAAAATATTTGAAGTAAATAAGGGCTAGAGAGATGGCTCAGGAGTTGAAGAGTCCTTGCTGTTCTTACAGGGGACCAAGTGGGTTGACTCACAACTGCCTGTAAGTCCAGCTCCAGGGAATCTGGCATCCTCTTCACACACATATGCATAAATAAAAATATTTTAAATAAATCAAAAAGATTAAGTCAATACCTCTCAAATTCCTCCATAAAAGAAAAAAAAATTAAAAAAAAAAAACCTGTCTTAACCAATTTGTTTTTCCAGGAAGTATTTATTCAAAACCAAGTAAGAGGACTCGATAAAACTAGCCAGCTGTGTGGTGGCACTACCGACTGCACTCGCTTCTTTGCCTCTCCACTCTGTGGGAGTGGACCATGGAGAAAAGCAACTGTGTAGGCACTAGCTATCACAGAATAAAGAGTCCATTCAGAGCCTGGATTCTAGATAACTTATCATGTCTCCTGTCTGATAATTCTTGGAAATATCCCATGCAAGAATGTCTGCCGTGACTGCAGTTCAATGAGTGCAAAAAGCCTCCTTCCTGGAAAACATTTCTTAGTGAGTAATGGTTTCATTATTTCGGGGAAGTAGATACAAGCTCTCATTCCCAACCAAAAAGCTATCTCCAATTAATAACCATTCACAAAGGAAAAATTCGTTTCTCTAAGAATCTTGTTGAATATAAGCCCAACTTAAGCACAGCCCCCATTCCTAGCAGGAGATGGCCAACATAAAATTAACTTAAAAGTCGTTTTGGATGTTGGTTGTCTGATATTGCTTTGTTTGGACACTTTTTTAACCTTACTGGTTTTTTTTCCAGTATATTATGGTTTCCGGTTTTGTGGTTTGTATGTCAGTCTATCTGTCTGTCTGTCTGTTTATCTGTGTGCATGTCTATGCCTTTCTCATGCTCTCTCTTAGTTTCTTTTTTGTTTGTTCACTTTGCTTTAGCCTTGTTTGTCAATATTGTCTATTTGCCTGTCTGTTTTCTTTTCTTTCCCTGCCAGCCCTGAGAGCAGGAGAGGATTTATTGAGGGCTCAGTCATCACGTGGATGCCAGAGGGTATTAAGCAGAGGAAGGAGGGGTGGCAAGACCAGGCCTTGTCATGGTAGGGCTGTGCCAGGATCTGGAACTGATTCTGTGACTGGGGCACCCACGCCAGGTACGGGGGTCTCCCTGCTCCGCGGGCAGTGCAAGCACCTCAGCAATTTCCTGAGGGTGCACAGATCCAACAACCTGTCAGAGCGGGGACCAGGGAGCTTGGGGAGCCTGTCTGTTTTCTTAAGAGAGAAAAAGGAGCCGCAAGTGTTGGGAGGCTCTGTGGGAAATGAGGGAGGGAAACCATAATCAGAATATATTGTATGAAAATGACTATTCTCAAGAAAATATAAATACACTTTTTTTTTTTCTTTTTCGAGACAGGGTTTCTCTGTGTAGTCCTGGCTGTCCTGGAACTCACTCTATAGACCAGGCTGGCCTCGAACTCAGAAATCCGCCTGCCTCTGCCTCCCAAGTGCTGGGACTAAAGGCGTGCGCCACCACCGCCCGGCTGCCATGCTTTGTATYTTTAACTCATTTATTCTCATTCTCTGAGAATTTATACAATGTAATTGAACACATTAACCTTCTCGCCCACGACTCTTCTTATATTTACACCCCTTCCCTACCCAACTTTTTGTGTCCTCTTGTTTTCTTTAAACCCATCAGGTTCAATTTCTCTTCTTTACACTGGAGTTACTTGGGTACACAGTTGTTTTATTTTTGTCTTTTACTCCCCTCCCTTCCCTTTCCTTAAGAGAGTGGTTCACTATGGAGTCCACACTGGCCTCAAACTCCCAGGAATCCTCCTGTCTCTGCCTCCTAAATGCTGAGATTGAGATCATGAGCATTAACAACAGCACCCCACTCTTTTTGGTGCATTTATTTATGTGTGCTGTTCAGAGGATGACTTTCCGGACTCATCCTCTACTTCATCCTGTGGGTCACAAAAGAGTAAACTTATCGCCAAGCACCTTTACTGGCTGAGACATCTTGCAAACCCCACCCCCTTTTAAGTCTTTAAAAAGATATTTCCATTCTATGCTTGGAGAGTGCCAATTAAGTCATAGCCGTCTTTCTATCTTCTAGTTTCCTTCATACGCTCAATTTTCCAAATTTCTGTGAGGGCCTCTCCAAGTTTCTGTTGGAAGTTTAGTAAACATACGAAAGTTCCAACTTACAACAAGTTCCAAGACGCCATTGCCTTCCCCAGCATTTTCCATCACCATAGCTCCAAATCCAAGCTCGCGAATAAACTCTGCAATCACTCGGGGTTGGATAACAGCTGGGTTATATCTTACTTCCGCTTTGCCAGCCATTAGGGCTACAAGTACAGAATATATTCCTGGGAACAGTGATTAAAAAAAGGCAGGTAATAGGTTTTACAACAACAACAACAAAAAGAATAATGCTAAAACTACTTTTCATATTTTTCATTTAACTGCAAAAGTATGAAAGAGAAAATTTGCCAAAATTTACTACTCAACTTTTTATACGTCTTAAACCCAAACAATTTAAAAACTGTTTCAAAGAGTGTCCTCCATACTTTAAACTTATTATACAAAATTTTAATTATGTATATTTAAAACGGGGCAACATTACCATCTTCTGTGCCTTCACTAAGCTTAAACAATTATTATCAACAACATGTGATGCAGCTGTTTGTGTTCAAGGCAGGGGCTCACTATGCAGCCTTAACTGGCCTGGAAATGCTAAGCCAATGAGGCTGACTTTGAAGTAGAACTCAGAGAAATCTGCCTGCCTCTGTGTCCTGGGTGCTAGCATTTAAGATATTATCACTATACTTAGCTCATCTTTTTATAAATTTTTTAAGAGACAGAATCTTGCTGTCACTCAGGCTAACAACTCCTAGATACAAGCTGCCTTCCTGCCTCCCCAATGGCCATAGCAAATGGGTCTTATCTAAATTCCTACTGATTCTATTCCCCATCCTCTACCCAGATGATGTTGAAGCAAATCCCAAACATCTTACCACTTTGTGTGCAAATCTTTAAATATGCATCTCCAAAAGACAGGCTTTTTACAAACTCATATATCATAGAACATTTGCTTAGTATGAGTGATGTTCAATCACACACTGCATAAACATCATTTTCACATCTAAAACCATATTCTTAAACCTATTCGTTTAACAGTTTTCTGTCTGAATTAGGATCCAAATGAGATCTATATTACAATGAGAAAATTTCTATATTGAAGAAAGAAAGCACTTTTAGAAACTAATAAAACCTGGGCAGGGATGTATCTCAGTTGGGAGACTGTTTGCCTAGAACAAGAGACCTGAGTTTCATCCCCAACACCCCGTAAAAAAGGGCACAGCGGTACATGCCTGTGATCAGGAGGTAAAAGTAGGAGGCTCAGGAGTTCACAACTATCTTTGGCTACATAAAGAGTTTGAGGCCAGCCTGGTCTATATGAGATCCTGTCTGAAAAAAACAAAAACAAAAACAAAACAAAACAAAAGCTATTTCCCTTCCTATGAGAAAGTAATTTATATACATGGGAAGCCACTGTAATTATAGTCAAGAATCTAAACGTGTATCAGTATACACATCATGGTATTGTCAAATGATGGCCATTTAAAAATTCTCAAGTTTTACTATCTCATATTAGCCTCAAAAGGTGCAACAGAACTTCTTTATAATGCAAATGAGTTCACCTCTGAAATGTTGTTTCAGATGCAAAATTTTGTTAATAATTTCTACTTCTCTAGGCCAGCTATAGCTATGACTGCCAGGAAGATAATTCTCAGCACACAGCAAAAATAGTTCTTTCTAGGAATCTATGGAATGTGGAAGATACCTAAGAAATTAGGACCAAGAATCCATCGGTCTAGGTCGAGCTCTTTGGTGGTTCAGCCTCTGAGATACTGGGAGGGGGTGTTCCCACCCTCTCAGAGAAGGGGAGGGGGAGGGACTTGTGAGGGGGAGATCAGGAGGGGAGCAGTAATAGGGATATAAAGTGAATAAATAAATTAGTGAATGGGAAAAAAGAAAAAGAAAAGAGAATCCATAGGTCAGCACTGAAGTTTGATCAGGTCAGAGAAAGTGTCAGTATGAAGAGACTTGTAGGACCAGGCATGGTGGCACACCTTTATAGCTCCAGCACTCAGGAGGCAGAGACAGGTAGATCTTTGTGAGTTCAAGGTCAGTCTGGTCTACAGATAGAGTTCCAGGACAGCCAGGGCTATACAGAGAAACCCTGTCTTGAAAAACCAAAATGAAAGAGAGAGAGGTAGGTAAATAGATAGGTAATATAGATGATATAGAATAAATATTTGTGCTTCTGTTGAAYATACTTAGTATCCTGACACAGAATATATCAAATTCCAAAAAGCAGTAAGTTTAATTTTAACAAATCCTCTCAAACATAGTGAGAGCTTTTTGCCATCTAAGGGGTGATACTGGGAATTCAACGTAAACTTCGCACAGGCTCGGCATGGCACACACTGCCGATTGGGTGTGCTGTGCCGTGGAGCTCCACTCTTAGAACCTTTGGGCAATGGCTTTTTAAGCAATGCAATGCAATGCAATGCAGACTTAGTGATGAAAGCCCATTACTGCTTACTTACACTAGCTAAGGCCAACAGTGTTAAATAAGAGGTTGTAAGAAGGACAGTGTAGAATTAACTGAGAGAATTAACAAATGTTAAGATGGCAGCTAGGAATGTCACTTACTATCCAGGCTTACAGACTTACTATTTAGCTTTTACAAGGTCCTGAAAAGACAATTATAACTGGGATCAGCATTTTGGGGTAATATAGAAATTTCTTTTTCAGGAAACAAATAAGAGCTGTGCAAGCTTCCTCTGAGTTAATTTGCTTAGCAACAGTCATTTATCTCCTCCCTCCCTCCCTTCTTTCCTTTTCTTTTTTTAGACAGGATCTCAGTRTGTAGTCCTGGCTGTCCCGGAACTGGCTGTGCACACCAGGCTATCCTCAAACACAGAGATCTGTCTGCCTCTGCCACTCTTTTCCTTTATAGTGAATCAAGCAAAGCCTTGACTGCATATCCAGTCAGGAAACGGAGGGGCTGAAATGAACAATGCATAGATAACTGAATGCAGACACCACAATGAACCAAAGACATATGCCTTATGCTTCATAAAAAGATGATTTTCTGGCCTTACCATGAAAGACGGTGTGTTAATAACACTTTAACTTGTTTCCTCAAGTCAGGATACGCTTCCCACATTAATCCCTACTCCCTTATTCAGCTCTTGTGAGTGACATCTATCATCAAGACATCTAGGGTTAGAGCAGCCTAAGTACCAAACATACGACTTTGGGCTCATTAAACATAATCATATATTAATATGGTTAGCTAAGGTATTATGCTATATTGATATACCTATAAAATGTATATAAATTTATAAACTAAAACATCTGGGCACCTACAAAAAAACAGTGGTGTTGATTTTCAAAAATTTTGTAACATGAAGTCAAAATACGCAATACTAGGCAACTTGAATCTTACAAGGAAAGATCAGAGGTCAAACTGTTGGAGGAGACAATATAGTTCTACACAAATATGGTTTGGCTCTGGTGTTTAATCTAGATAAGACAATACCTAATTTATTTATTATCACCTTTTAAAACAGCTTTAACAAAAAAAATTTAGTTTCTCAAAGTCTATCATAGCCATGGTTCATAATAGTAATTTTCAAAATAGTATTTCCTTCTGCTATAAAGTTTTCGGTAAATTTCACTGGCACTAAATGGGATTGTAAAAGCAACAACACTAATAAAAACTCTCGGAAATTCAGGGAGGTATTGTGCATCAAGGATGATCTTTAGGAAGCCTTGGGAAGACTTCTAAGCATGGCCACAACACACATGATGGGAAAGAATCTGGAAATAAGGATGTAAAAATAACAACACTTAAGAGTGTCTTACCTTCTTCTCGTCTTAAATTCCGTTCAATGTTTGCCACACAAGAAGCACAGGTCATCCCGGAAACCTGTATGTAACACTTGTTCTGAACTGGTGTCATCACTTTTTCTGGCTCATTACTTGAGGGCAAAAGAGGCGTTTCCAATGAGGGCTGAGCTATCACTACCAGTGGCTCTTTCATGTCTGCTGGAGAGAGAAAGGTTCCTTTCATTTATTCTCTAGTGCCACCTTGTCATAAGTCACAGTGCATACCTCTAGGCCTGCCAACCCGTTTCTTTAAAATCAGCAAGGTCCTAAAAGCCCTCAACAAATATATTGTTATTACCCATTCTCAACATTGACTTTGAATTTCTTTACTGTACACCTCAAGGGGTCTCAAGAAAATCTGACCCAAGTGAGGACAAAAAAAAATTTAGTTATGTCAGATTCTTCTAACCATTATCTCCAAATCCAACCCTGAGTAGAGAATAACCGGTTACTAGACAGTTCTTATGCTTGTATTTAACTAGCCTTATCATGCTGACAATGTGCACACTGGCATCAAGGGAATCTTCCTTTATCTACAGTAGAAACTTTTCAGCAGGTGCATAAAAACATCAATAGTGCTGTCACCTATGTGTATAAGTATACATGTGGGTCTGTGTGTGTGTGTGTGTGTGTGTGTGTGTATGTGTGTGTGTGTGATACAGTTTAATTAACCAATGAGGCATAATAAGGGTTCAACAACTGATAATAAAATAGAATAATTATAACAGTACACTGTTAACCGTTCAGTTATCTCTCTTGGCTTCTCACATAGCTTTTTGTACAATGTATGTACAAAATGTACAATCATATACATTATACAAAACGATAACCACCATATTGGTCTGGCTTTAAGTGTGGGGTTTTTTTGTTGTTTGTTTGTTTGTTTGTTTTTTAAGGCAGGTTTCTGTGTGAAGCTGTGGTTGCCTGGAACTTGCTTTGTAGACCAGGCTGGCCTCAAACTCAGAGATCTGCCTGCCTTTGCCTCATGAGTTCATGCACTACCACGCCCAGCTGTGCCTTTACGTTTTTAGGCTCATGGTATCCTTAGGCATTTGTTTTACACACTTGTGACTACTGCCATAGGACCCCTTTGTAAGAAGTGGAATTTTAGCCAGGTATGGCAGTGTATGCCCTTAATCTCAACATTTAATGGGTAGAGACAGGTACCATCTTTGTGAGTCCAAGGACAGTCTGGTCAATATAGTGAGATTTATATCAGCAAGGGCTACATAGCCAAATCCATCACAAAAAAAAGGTAAAATTTCAGTGACTATGAATCATCTCTTGTTGCTAAAAGCCAAATGAAGAAACAAAATAGGAATACAAAAATGTTAACAATATCAAAGAAAAAATGATGACTACCTGGCAAGACAGCATCAAATCCCATGTCTTCAATTGCTTCTCGCAAGGTCTCTGGAGAGGTCAGGAGAGGATCATATTCAATAGACCCGGTGCTATTTGCAAGGGAAACGTGGATGGATTTTACACCTGGCTTTTTCGCTATCACACCCTCTATAGACTGCACACATGAATTACAAGTCATGCCATTAATGTTTATCACAGCTTCTTGGGTCAGAGGCTGGCTGACTATGTTCAAAGGCATCTTTTGAAGAGATGAGCTGGAGGGAGAGCTGGTGGTACTTTCAACTTCACTTGAAATACTAACTCTGTATTGCCCTGGTGAAATGGCCTCTATTGCTTTTCTCAGAATTTCTGGAGTGACTAAGCTTGCATTGTACTTTACAATGGCTGACCTATTCTCTAAAGAAACTACTATACTGCTTACATACTGGAGTGTAGATATAGCACTTTCAATATTTGACACACATGATTTGCAATGCATGCCCTCTATGATGAATGTGGCTGTTGAATCACTGGGATATGATGGGCTCTTTTGCTGAGATCCTTCTGAAGATTTGACTGGTGTGTTCTTCAGGCGCTCAACATCAATGGCTCCCAATTTGAGGTATTTCGGCTGTTTTTTTATGAAGGCTGGGAAACCCACAGCTTCAATCTGCTTCTTTATTTCCTCTGCTGTGATCAGATGAGGTTGATAAACAATAGTAGCTTCTTGGTTGTCTAGGGACACTAATTAAGAAACAGAAACATATTTAAGTTAGTCATTCCTGCTCCACTTCAGAGTCAATAGCTCTTTCTTGCTCCTCTTAATGCTTTTCCTTAGATTTTGCTGTGCCTTTCAGAAAATGGGGTTGACATACTTTGGAAAGAAGCAACATGACCACTGTTCCTATGGTCTCCATGTTTCTGCATCATTCCAGTACAAATATATTAAGAGATAAAATATACCCAAGGCAGGCTGCTCAGGAAGCCTGAACTCCACAAACCACTACCACAGTGCCTTTCCTGCTAAACTAAAGTTCAACTCTCATAGCCTTTCATTATAATAATTAACTTAACTCACATTAATCCTGGGAATATGCTATGCCTCTAACTTCAGTGAAGCAGGAAGCAATTCTAGGCTCATTGATTCATGCTTGGGAAGACAGCAAAAAGTTTAAAGATCAAAACAAAGAATAGCTCTACAAAACAATCCGAGAGAGAGAGAGAGAGAGAGAGAGAGCTGATAAATTACCTCTAATGCGCTGAACACCTTGCAGCTTTCCAACTTTTCCTTCAATGGTGCTAGTACATGAATGGCAGGTCATCCCTTCCACTTTCATCTTCAGCATGACTTCCCCTGCCTGAGGCGTACTGTGCTCTTCACAAGTTCCTGATTTTTTCTCCTGAGTTCCCATGTCTAAACTGAGGTCTGGGACCAGCTCCACAATCTGACTGGCACTCACCACAGATGGGATTATGGTGACTACTGCACTTCTTTGCTGTGGGGAAATCTTAACACCAGTTACACCCTTGGTCTTGAGCAATGTACTTTGGATATGGTCCCAAGGCAGAGCCAGTGGAGCAGTAACAGTCAGAAACACAGTATTGGTTAAGACGGGGAGAGGGTTAGCATTGTGGAGAAGAGCATCAAAGCCCATGTCATCGATAGCTTCTTGGAGGGTCTTTGGAGTTTGAACTTTAGGGTCATAAATAATGGTTGCACTTTTTTCTTCTAGTGAAACCTTTGGGAAAGAAATTTCAGAAGTTAGTTCAAGTCAGCTGTATGACATAGGAATTAAGACTATCAACCATCAACCAAGCCCTCCCGAGCCATTTTACATTCCAATGCCTAGTTCCAGACACTTAGTTCACATATTGGCCTTCCCTGATAAGTGTAGCTCTCACTTCTTATCAAAGATGTTTCTTTTCTGCAGCAGATGGAGACTATTACAGAAATCCACAACTGGTCAAAATGAGTACCATAAGGTTCTCATCCACTCTGATGCATCTGTAACACAAATCCTACACCTAAAGCTCAGGTAATATTGCATATGAGTGGGCAAAATTTTTAGAGCCAAAGGACCAGCATCCATAAAACCACTACAAGATGGTTGTCTAAACAAGACCTGCACAACACCAGTTGACATAGCAGTGTGGATAGAAGAAATCTCACAGGGCCCTACCCCTGGAAGCAGAGAGATAGCAAGCTAATTGTTTAAGAGAGATGGAGGATCAGTCTTCTCTAGGGATGGTGGTCATCTCTAAACATATAAACAACAATAAATGGACTGATCAGGACGTGTGTGTGTGGGGGGGTAGTTCTGATGCTAAGGTCCTGTTCCCCAATTGGTCTTGATTTATCAGTAAAGAAGGCATTGGCCAATTGCTGGACTGAAGGAATAGGTGGGATTTCCAGGTCCCCACAGGCAAGTCAGACTGACACAAGGGGAGGAGAGAGAGTTCACCATGCTTTTGAGGGAGAAAAGATGACCAGCCATGTGAGCGTTCAGAAGGAGTGGCCACAGGCCGCTCCTACAGGTGGGCTGTTGGGGGTGTTGAGCAGGGACTAGATATAACTGAGCAATTAAGTTGAGGGCAGGTGGAGAGGTACGGAGCTAAGAGTATTGAGAAGGGCACACTTTTCCAGGAGATAAGTAGCACTCAGCAATTGTGCCAAAAAGGCAAGTTGAAATTGAACAACTGTGTGTCTGTGGTTGCTATCCGTAGTTGCAACATTCTCTGGGCAGGGGCTGGTAGGGCAGTCTGTTCCTGGATCTTGGGGGTGGGGGTGGGGTAGCTAAAGCTACATGCAACATGTATGTGTGTGAGAACATGTAGCAATAATAATTAAAGAAGAGGGCATGAATTTGAGAGAACTAGGGGGACACAGGAGGAAATGGTGAGGAGAGAGAAAGGGATAGAAATRAGATGAATTCCATACTCATATACAAAATCTCAACAAAATAAATTTTAAAAATAAAATTAATTTTAAGAAAAGAATATCAATCAACACTCAAGAATGAAATAAATAACAGCACTAGAAAATAATGGTTTCTCTCAGTGAAGTTTTCACCTTTGCTACTCTCATTGGAAAGACACACAAAATGTCTTGTCTTCTAGTCACTGGAAAGACACACAAAATGTCTTGTCTTCCTAAAAGAGCAACGTGTGGGCTCCATGTGGTACCAGTCAGGCCTGTGAAGTATGTGCACTAACAAGTACACGCTAGAATTTCACAAGAGAATATCGACTATATTTTCCTAACATATCTTGTCATATATTACTGCAATGTGTCACATTATACATATTTAAACGATTACACAGGAAATGAAACTACTATAGAAAATGAAAGGTAGGGCTGGAGAAATGGCTCAGTACTAACAGCATCTGCTGTGCAATCATGAAGACCAGACTTCATATCTCAGCATCTAYGTAACAAGCCAGGCATCTCACACATATCTGTTCCTTTAGCTCAGAGTGGGACAGAGACAAGAGGATTGTTGGGGCTGGTTGGCTTCCACAGCTGAGAAAAATGTAAGAAGAAATTTCCCTCAAAAGGGAAAGGGAGAAGGTGATAGATGAGGATACTAGAAGCTCGTGTCTGGTCTTTGAGCATCCATGAGCCCTCACACCTGTGTATATAAATAAAAAATCCTTTTAAAACATAAAATACAAGGTAATGTGAAGTCTAATCTTTTAAAAATGTTAATTAAAGGATAAAAGTATAGCTCAGTGGTAGAGAGGATGCATTGCATTCACAAGGCCCTGGATATAATACCCTAGATATACTTCCTACTAACACAGGGGCAGGGAAAGGACATGTCCTATTATCTTCCAGGGTTTTTATAAGTAGCAAAATTCTTTGTAGCACAAATGAGTTATAAAATAAATGTAAACAAAGAACAGCTAATATTTACCAAGCATGTGTTATATGTGCTAGGAAATGGGACTCTTAGAACCCAATGCTGAACATGACACACTCACATGGATCAACACTGGGACAGAGAATATGGAGAAGGTGGTTAACCATTAATCCCTAAGACTACAGCTCAAAAAAGGCTCCTTAGAGGAAATAATATGTACTAAAAGACAATGGATTCATGGCATATGAGGAAACTGCAGACATATGGAAGCACAAATTTAGAAAAGTGTGACAGCCTAGGGATGAAAGAATTGTTCTATTATGAAGTCTTATGTCAATAATTGTTTGTACTTTACCTTAGTGGTAATAGAGTGCCATGAAAAAGTTACACAAGAAGAAGGCATGAGATCTGTATTTTGGAAGAATTATTGCAGAAGCAGTATAGAAGATAATGGGGTTGCTGGAGAAATACTAACTAGGATGCCACTCCAATTGTAAGAATAGCATAATACAACCTCTGAATTAAGACATGGGAGGGAGGAAAGGGGGAGCAAAGGTAGTTCTAAGACATGCTCAGCAGATACAGATACAGATAAAGATACAGATACAGATACAGATACAGATACAGATACAGATACAGATACAGATACAGATACNTACAGATACAGATACAGATACAGATACAGATACAGATACAGATACAGATACAGATACAGATACAGATACAGATACAGATACAGATACAGATAGATGGTTAAGGACACTTGAGTAGGCTGACTTTTAGTTTTCTAGTTTGGGCCAGTGGACAGATGGTAAGGGTTTTAAATGGCATCAGAGATGAGGGAAACAAGAGGTACTTAGCAGATTAGAATAGGAGGAAAGAACACAAGATTAATTCAATGCAAGAACTGTTCATTTTGAGATAGCAGCAGAATAATGTGCAAACGACAGTTAAAAGATAGGTACAAAGCTTTGTTCCATACGACAAAAATCTCCTTTTAAATCCTCTGTGATATTTGTGCAGTTAAATATTCTGTTTAATTTTTTTCCTTTAGATTTTAAAAAATGTGTTTGGGTGTTTGGGCTACATGTAAGTCTGTGCAAAGTGAATATGTAGTATCAAAAGAACCCAGAACAGGATATAGCATCCCCCGAAACAGGAGTTACAGACAGTTGCTAGCCATCATGTAGGGTCTGGGTACCACACCCACATACTCTTGGAAAAACAGACAGTGCTCTTAACCATGCCATCTCTCTAGCTCCCTTTGCAAATTTTAATCAACTTATTTTTTTATTTCTTCCTTCATCTTTGTAGCTGATAACAATGCATTTGATAAGCATTTGAAATATGGCCAGGCAATGGTGGTACACACCTTTAATCCCAGCACTCAAAAGGCAGAGGCAGGCAGATCTCCAAGTTAAAGGCCAACCTGGTTCTACAGAGTTAGTTCCAGGACAGCCAAGGCTACACAGAGAAACCCTGTCTCAAAAAACAAAACAAAGATTGAAATGTGATCATGGCAGTAAGGTTCCTACGGCTCAGATAACTCTAACTGACTAGCTTTTTTTTTTTAAAGTTTAGAAGAGAGCACTAGCATAAATGATCCAAAATAGAAATAGTAAAATAATTTATATTGGTTTTAGATTATATCATATAACACTTTCCATGAAAAAGCAGAGAAATAAAAACTATGCATGATGATGCACTCCTATTATTCCTGTACTCAGGGGGATAAGGTAGAAAGATTATAAGTTCAAGGTCAGCCTAGACTATAGTACAAACTATAGTCCAGCCTGGACCAATAATAAGACCTTGCCTTAAAAGATAACATATAGGGTCTAGAAAGATGACTAAGAACACTGACTCCTCTTTCAGGGAACCGGGATTCAATTCCCAGCACCATACTACAGCTAACGACTATCTGTAACTCCAGTTCCATCACCATCTAGACTCAGCATCATCTTCTTGCCTCCATGGGCACTACACATGTACATGGTGCACAGATATACATGTAGGCAAAATACCCATATATACAAAATAAAAAGAAATAAAGCTTGGGGCTGGAAAGATTGCTTAGTAAGAGTATTTGCTACACTTGCAGAGGACCCTGGTTCAATCCCCATCACCCAACATGGTAGCCCTCAAGCTTATTTGTAACCCCAGTTCCAGGGGCTCCAATGCCCTCTAAAGGCATAAAACTACATGCAGGCAAAACACCCATACATATAAAATAAAATAATAAAAAATTAAAACAAATATTTTTTCAAATTATACTTTATAGACATATTATAGCTTTTTAAAGATACAATACAATGAATGGTAGCCACTATTAATGCAGTTCCTCATGTTATTAAATAGATCTCTTTTAGTCTCACTCATCTGAGGCCCATGACATTCCAATTAAGGAAACAAATGTAAGTGGGGCATAGCAGTATATTTTCTTAGTCTGTTAAAGGACCTCTGGTAATCTTCTTTTTATTAGATATATTCTTTATTTACATTTCAAATGTTGTCCCCTTTCCTGCTGGAGTACTACTCAGCTATTAAAAACAATGACTTCATGAAATTCTTAGTCAAATGGATGGAACTAGAAAATATCATCCAAGAGTGAGGTAACCCAATCTCAAAAGAACACACATGGTATGCACTCACTGGTAAGTGGATATTAGACCTCTGGTAATCTTAAGTATTGCAAGAAAAGGCTTTAAGGTTATTTAGACAGTCTAGCTAAAGGGCAAGTGGGAGAGGGCCTATGCGTCCATCGGACTTGGAAAGTAAGTACAAGGAGGTTTCAGGAATGGTGGCATTGTGCTGCTGCTGCTGCTGCTGCTGCTGGTGGTGGTGGTGATGGGGGGTGGTGGTGGTTAATGAATCTGCACCTGCATTTATTTCTGAGAGCCACTACATGGGGCAGAAACATTCGGGTGTAAACTGTTACATTAAGATACATTCATACAGCCGGCGGTGGTGGCGCACGCCTTTAGTCCCAGCACTTGGGAGGCAGAGGCAGGCAGATTTCTGAGTTCGAGGCTAGCCTGGTCTACACAGTGAGTTCCAGGACAGCCAGGGCTACACAGAGAAACCCTGTCTCAAAAACAAACAAAGAAACAAAAAGATACATTCATACAATTATCTCCTTTTCAGCTAAAACTTTATGATACAAATTGAACATGCCCAGAAGCATTCCTTGTCCTAACCTTTTGAACAGGTGCTCCACTACCTTAGGCTAAGCAGGACACAAACTTTGTCTATTATCTTTCCTTGTTAAATTAGGACCTTAAACTGAACACAGTCAGGAATGTACTGTGTAACCAAGCATGTTCAACAATGGGCCAGCCCCTCATAACAATATGTAGGATCCTGAATTTAAAAAATCCCAAAGCTTCCTTGGTAGCAGGCAAGCACTGCTTTGGAAATAATACTGCGATCACCTTCACTACTGTCGGTAATAAGTCTCTCTCCATGCCTTTGTGATTTGACTGTGCTTGTCTTAGCTTTTGTAATCACCAAGATGGGAACCTATTTTATTCGGTGAGACATAAACATTCACAAAAAATAAAAATGCCTATCAAGTATAGAACTCTGATTTTAATGCAAAAATAAGAAAAAACGTAAAGAAAAACATTCTAATTATTATATACCTAAAAAGTCAATACTATTAAATGGCAAAAGTTTTAGGTAGAGTGTAACTATGGCCCGTGTTTACTTCAAGTTCACGATCCTCCCTTCTCAACCTTCTGAATCCAGGAGTTACAGATGTGTGCTACCATATGTGGTTCTACATGAATTTTTTTAAGTAAGAAATTCAAGGAAGGTAACAGAGCTTTACTCTCTACAACTGAAGAGCTCAGAACAGCTAGTGCCTGTGACCCCAGAGAGGCATATAGAAAACACTTCCATCACTGCTCAAGATTCTTGCATAGCCCTACAGTGGGGAGCACTGCATATTTAAAAGTACTAAGTTAAATGTTTCTTTTTCTTTTTAAGTCTCAATATATCATAGCTGATATGTCTTTTTAAATGGTTTGTAGCATTTTTTGCTTATGGGAGGGTGGGGTTTGAGGCCAGCCTGGGCTTGATGAAACCCTGCCACAAACAACAATAATATATAAAAGTAATATTTCTAGGTATTCATACTTCACATGAAGATGCAACCTTATTCAGTTACTTCTATTTTTATGTTTTAAATCTAGATAGCCATCCTTAGCACAGATCACTTTGGGGGTATTGGTGGTATTAGCATTCAACTTACAATAAAAGAGACTTTAGAAACCTAAAGTTTCAAAGGAAGCAAAACTTCCTTTTGAGAAAAAGGTCACACAATAAATAGCCGAGAATCATCACAGGACAGTTTTTAGTGCCAAAACCTTGGGTACTAAGTCGGCAGTTATTTACCTAGCAAATATTTACCGAGTGTCCATTATGCGCCTGCCATTGTGCTGGCTGCTAGAGGCACAATGGTGAGGCAAAGCAGGCAAGGCTGTGGAGAGCTGGAAATTGCTGGTAGCAGTATGATTCTGACTGAGCAGCTAGCCTTTCATATGCTCCTCTTGTCCCAAAATCACCTCCTCCAACTGCCCACACTGTGTCAAAGTCACTACAGAATTTTGAATTAGGAAACAATGCTGTTGTTTTTATTTTCAGGGAAACTATTTTCCATTATGTCGAGTCCCTTTGAATGTAATCAGAACAGCCTACGGATTATGAGCACAGGAAGCCCTAGAGACAGAGAAGTGTAAACTGTGGTCGGAAGGCAGCAGTGGAGAGAACAAAGAAAAGCGAACTAATGCTACTCTGTGATCTCAGCAACAACAGCTGCAATGGCACCGCCTGCAGACAGAAGGCACACACACACACACACACACAGCTCCAAGGTCATCCTATACTACATGTTGAGTTTGAGGCTATCCACCACCACCACTACAATGTAGAGAAGGGGATAACTGATCATATAATTTGTATTAGTGCTTATAACTTTGTAAGTCTCTTGACGTGTTAAACACGAAATTCAGACACAGAACTAGGCATGGTGGCTCATATCTGCAATTCCAACACTTAAGAGGCTAAAGAGGAAGAATCAGTGCAATGCAAGTTTAAGGCCAACCTGGAATACACAGTGAGTTCCAGGTTAGCTGGGGTTACACTGTGGGACTCTACCAGGAAAGAAAAGAAACAAAGAAACAAAGAAAGAACAGAGGGTGGGAGGGAGGGAGGGAGGGAGGGGGTGAGGGAGGGAGGGAAGAAATCCAGATGTAGCACATTTCTCTACATACAATTTCTATGTAAACTGCATAAATACATAAGTCTGTATGTTCTATTCTTAGACAATATAAAAAGTGATAACCTTTACAAATCATCCCATCTCTTCAGTTTCCTGAGTATGCCACACAAAATATCCCTTTTTAGTTATACTTTTCTATAAAAGCTTAAAATTTCCCCAGCAAGATGGTTTAGTGGATAAAGGTACTTACCACCAAGTATAACAATACAAGATTGAGTCCCAGAATCTATATTATGAAAGAAGAGAACCAAATCCAACAACTTGTCCTCGAATCGCCACACCTGAATATCTGTCTGTCTCTCTCACGCATGCACAGACACACACAAACATCAAGTATTTACCCTATTTGGCCAATCAAAATAATGGTTACAACTTATAGCTATTAAGTCAATTATGAGTCTGCAAAAGGCAATTCTTAGATCTAAAACAATAATCCAAAAGCACTCTAAAACTTCAAATATTTTAAGATGAGACAGATTTCCTAGCTTTGTAAAAAAAAAATTAACAGTGCTTTTCACAAAGTAAGCTATTTGTAAATTGAATAATTTGTCAACTCTCATTCTAATAGATTTCAATTGCTTCAAAAGTATACAACAAATGCATAATTATTTTCGTAAAAATTCAAATGCAGCAGTATATAAGAGTAATATACCATTTTTCTACTGCTAGGTTTTATCTTAGAAATGAGCTTTCTTTGATTTTTGGATTAGAGTTCTGAACCTAAGCTTCTTTGAATAACTGACATTGTCTTTGTGGATGTATGATTACTCATTAATATTTTTTAAGATTTACTTGTTTTTATTTATGTGACTGTTAGCCTGACATTGTATGTGTGTGTTTCATATGCCTGATATCCGCAGAGTCCAGAAGAGGACATCAAATTTTCTGAACCTGGAGTTACAGATGGTTGTGAGCTGCCACATGGGTGCTGGGAACTGAACTCTGGTCCTCTACAAGAACAGCAAATTTTACAGTTCCTATTCACTAATATTTATAGTAATCAAAAACAATCAGTGGGAGTGATCCCATTTAACACAACCCTTAAGCAAGCCTAAGAGGAACAAGGAATGCGTTTATTGAACCACAAGAGGACTTTACTAGCTGCTAGCACTCGCAGGTCCTTTTCCAGTATGTGCATGGTGTGTAATGCATATGTATTTATGCGTTCCCATTTATGAGAGCACATGTTTGCAGGTACATTTACTCATGTGTGGACGGCAGCGGCTGCCACTGCCATCCTCAAGCATTCGTCACTTCCTTTGACGCCCACCTGGAATTTACATGGGTGCAAGGGATCCAAATCTGGTCCTCTGGCTCTCCTGCTTGTGCAGCAAACACTATGCAGTGAGCCATCTCCCCAGATCCCCGGGGACACTGTAAAGGACTACTCTAGATAAAGAGAGTAAGCTACACTTATATGAGTAAAGGGGAACATACTCCAAAAGTTAGTGTTCTGAGTTTGAGGGTAATAAGGCATTAACCTTTGCAGCCATTCAATTCTTCTATCTAAGAAAATTTGATTTTACATTCCCACTTCAAAAAAGCCAAACAATCGCAGAGAAAGATCTTCACATTATCTGCCCATGTTATGTTTCCTTTGAACAGACCACTGGGGTGATTCAATTAAACTTCAGGTTAATCCCTTTAAAGTCTACTGTGATAGCTCTAGCAGGACAAATAAGAATATTACACTCAATAACAATACAATTTCAGGCAAAATTCCCAAAATGAATTTAAACGCTAAAGCTAAAAAGGTAAATAATGATATTCCATTTATTTCAGAATTAGAGACTTCCTGGTTCTCCACTCTCTTTGAGTTAAAGCTTCAATGTCTTCCACTGCTGTATGATTCAATAAAGTAGCCACATTTATTTCAACATCACAACGTTATGACCACATTCCAAACACTAGCAAGGGCTCCTTGACTTAGTCCGAATTTTGTTCTCCCAAACCTGTTTTTTAAAATTGGCTTCACAGAAGCTGTGGATATAGGTCAGTGCTAGAGTGTTTGTCTTGCATGTGTAAGGCCCTGCATCATTTACACATAAAGACACTGGCAACATTGAATAACCTCAAACATTATGGTCCAAAAAAAATTTAAACCTTTAAATTCTTTGAAAAGTGATCAGTATTTGAGTAATTCCATGTTTAACTATATTCTGACTATAAATTATGTTGGACATAGGCAATTTTATAAGTGGTGCCTAGGAAGAAATAAATCCACTTTTGAGGGACTTTGAGACAAAAAATTGGAGGCAYCTTTGTAAGGAAAAAAAACGATAAAACTACAAATAGCAAAATTCTATACAGAAGTAAGCTTTCTGAATATAAAACAAAACTTTCAAGTTACATCGGGCCATTGAGGTACAGGCTTGTCATTCTAACACTCGGGCGTAGAGGGATCAAGAGTTGAAGGCCAGCCTGAGCCAAACAGCAAGACTGGCATGCATGTACACGCTCAAATAAACTACAAGTTACAAACTTCTTCTAAATCTTTTTTTTTTTAACTACATGTGTGTGAGAGTGAGCGAGAGAACAAGAAAGTGGGCGAGAGAAAGAGCACAAATTGTCAACTTTGCAAAGGTAAAGGTTTGGTCAGCTGTGGTGGTATATATCTTTAATCCTAACACTAGAAAGAAGCAGGTGGATCTCTAAGGCTTGGAGGCCAGACTATATTGAGAGTCCCAGAACATCCAAGCCTGCATAGTGAGAGTCTGGTAAACACACAAAAGAAGATGTCATAAACTTCCGTAAAACTAACATTTTAATTAATGATATCTGAAACATCTCTATAACTAAGTTTCTTTACCTGTACTTTCCACTATAGTTATTTGGTGCTGATGATTTTATAAACTAATTCCATCTTTCCTGCAGACCGAATGGTAGTTTCCCCTGTGTTCTACAATGCTGGTGACAGGATGCTGGGTCTATCCCTAAGCATCACTAGTCCTGGAATATTCGCTCAGCCTTGTCTGGAAGGTCCTTTCCAGCATTACAATTAAACACTCAGTTTTTATAGCTGCTGGCAAGTTGGAGGAAAGTCTTGAGTTTCTTTCATACATAAGCTATAAGATTTCAGGGCATTTCATAATTCCTTGTGCAGTGACTAATCTTATATACCCTCTAAGGTAATATTATTCTCTATTTTTTATAAAAATATTTATATACRATTAGGTAAAATTTATATAGAATTATAGTTTCATATCAGACTTGGCATCTACATGCTAAGATCCCGAGGGAGGCAGCACAATAGATGGGGAGTCATTCCTGTACCATAATTCCTAATAAAAACTTCACAAAACAAGAACCAACTACTCAAAGCCAAATAGCCTAGTAACCTTCAACTAAGCATATCTCCAACTCCACCACCCCAACATTAGATGGTTCAAATGCTCATATATACGTCAACCATTCAACACAAAGGGAGCCTTTGTTAAGAGGGAGAAGGGAAGTGGAAAGGACAGTAGTCTATTAAAAAACTGTTAAAACTGCTTTTGCAAACTGTACAAACCAGGACTGTGGGCATAGTGGAACATATTTGCAATCCCCGCCCTTAAGAGACTGAGGCAAGCTCTAATCCTACCTTGGCTACACAAAGAAAACCTGTATCACTTCTTCGCCTTTGGCTAAGTTCCAACATAAAAAAACAAAATAAGTCAGGCAGAGGGAAGCAAGCATACGAGTTCAAAGTCAGCTTGGGTTAAAGTAAGGCCGGGTCTCAAAGCAAACAAAACACATATTCACATGAGCACATCTGAGACTCTTTCCAGAGTCTTAAAGGGAAGTTAATGCAGACAGAAGCTCTAAAACTGAAGTTTCATTAACTTCTCAATAAATCTCTGAGTCTAAAGGCTTAATACTAAAATATTTTTCAAAGGAAAGGAAAAAGGTCACAATGTATCCTATTTAATCAAAAGCTTTTGACAGAGCCCGGGGAAAGGCAAAGCTGGAAAGGGCTGATGTGTTTCTTTTCAGGTTCAGCAATCAAATTACAATGTGCCCTGGAAGGTTCAGCCTCCAGTATCTGTCACTATGATTCATATAAATGCCAACGTGCTTTCATATTATAGCCCCATTCTTCTGCCTTTACTGTTTAATCAAGATGCACTTGCATTTGTCTGACTTTAAACAAACCTAATTAGAGGTGGAAATAGTGGTTTTACATCTGAGTGGGGCACGGGTTGCCTGCTTTGAGAAATAGCAATGTGCTTGAAAAGATTAAAATAGAGTCTAGCTGGGGATGGGGGGCTTCTAGCATACACAAGGCCCAACTTTCAATCTCCAGCACCACAAAACAGGCTGCCTAGTATGGCGGCCTATATTCTCAGTACTTCAGAGTAAGAGAGGAAGATCAAGAGTTCAAGGACATCCTCAGCTACAGATTGAGTTTGAGACTGACCTGGCATATCTGAGACTCTGCCTGAAGAAACAAGTAGAGGGGATGAAGAGCTAGGTTAAGAGCACTGGATGTGCACTCAGAGGACCCAGACTCACTTCCTGGGTAGCTCATATAACTGCCTGTAATTCCAGTTCCAGCCACCCCAACATTCTCTCTCAGTCTCTTCCAGTATGTGCTCACATGTGGAGCACACACATACACTCAAGCACACATACATAAAATAAAATAAAAATGCATAAGTATTTTGTTAAGTGGAATCTAGACCTATAGTTATATATAGATGTTTTAACAGAAACAAATATTCAATAGAGTTTACTAGACATGGGTTAAAGGTTTTGGAAAAATATCTAAGCTGTCAGTAGACAAGTAGACAACATGTAACCAACTTGAAGAAAAATTAGATGAGCTAGCATCTGTGTTTAAATGGCTTTACTGCAATTAGCACAGATGCAACTGTAGATTTGGCTTCTGTTCTGGCCTCCTGGACCAGAGCTACTTTAACTCAAGTGGAGTTAAAACTGTTCATTTATGAATAAACCAAGTAGAGATGTCATACATTTATCATCTTCCCTAACTAACAAACCATGAAGCATTCAGCTAATTTGATAAAGCTATAATTCATAATATCATGTAAACATTTTTTACAAATTTGGCTATTTGGGGAGATAAGTGTATTTAGGAAACCTGTAGTATAGAAAATAAATGAGATAATTACCCCTCACTTCTCAGCTTTTCCAACCTGGCTCTCTTGCCAAAGAACATGAAAGCCAGCCATCCTAATCCTTACTGGGTTGTTGGTAAAAAGTAAAGGAATCAGGGCAAGGTAGAAAGTTAATAAGCTTTAAGAAATTTATATCTGAAGCATGTGAAGATGACAAGTGCGTGGATGCCTCTGGGAAGAAAACTTCAAGCAACACAAATCCCAAGACAGGAGTGAACTTAAGGACAGCTGTCTGCTTAGCCTTGGCTGATTGATCAGAGTCAGGACAGCAGGAGACTGCTTCTCTCTGGGCAAATACTAAACTGAACCCACAGTTTGCTCCATCCACTCTAACCAAGAGTAGGAAAGAGAAGGAGAAAAGTACCTACAGATTCCTATTTGGAAAAGGGAAGCTAAACATACATGAATACTCTTACATGACACTTGAGTTCAGGAAATTCAAATGTTTTGTAATCAAAACAAAGTGAACAACTCAGTCTGTTCAAGATGCTGAGAAGAATCATGAACAAGAATATTATATAGACAATAAAGTATAAATCCTGTATTTCTCTGAGAAACCAAAACCATCTTACATCTCTGGAGATTAAGTAGATAAGGATTTAGATAAAGCAGAGACCAGGTAAGTATATAATTTAGAGATATATAAAACTTCTAGATCCAATGTAATAGAGATATCTCATAAAAAGAAATCTGATGAATCCTCAATTTGAAATTATGTGCTAAATCAGGTGTATGTTTGGACAAAGCTCCTTTTAAAATATTAACATCTGGAAGCTTACCCCTGTGATACTAGCACCCTGGCAGGTGAGGCACAAGTATGAGGCCAGCTTCAGCTATGCACTGGGGCCAGAGTGAGACCCTATCTCCAAAACATCTGCTCTTAGCAGTATGTCTAACAATGCAATGTTTGCATGTGGATCTCAACTGCTCACAGGAAAAGCATTCTGGGATTGAAGCAAGCTGATCAAATTCCAAAGTGGCATTTACTTTCCAACTGCATTATAATGAGCATTGCATAAAAGCAAACTTACAGAAAACCTCCAAAAAATACAACTACCATCACTATAAGGTTAGTTTTTTAAATGGTAAAAACAAATATTAAGACACCAGACACACTGTACAAATGAGAGCAAAATCCAGCAAGAACACTACATGCTGGAATTAACTCATTAAGCCCCAGCAGTAGAGAACTAAACATGCTCAAGTCTAAACAATCTGTAGCTTAATATTTAAGAAAACAGTTCTGCAGCCGGGCATGGTGGCGCACGCCTTTAATCCCAGCCCTTGGGAGGCAGAGGCAGG